>SNQJ01S0031740.1:78253-93567 GCA_010110895.2 Picea sitchensis
GGGACAACTTCAGTCCATTTCGTAAAATAGTATGTGGATGTCAAAATAAAAACTTGCCCTGCTGAAGATGGAGGATTAATAAGACTAATCAAGTCCAAACCCCATTTTGAAAAAGGAAAGTTAGGGAGGATAGGTTGTAAAGGAATAGCAGAAAGACGTTCTTTCCCAACAAACTTCTGGCACTTGTCACAAGATCTTGAAAAAATATAAGAATCACGAAAGATTGAAGGCCAATAGTACCCTTTCCTGATAATCTTAAAAGCGGTAGTTTTAGCAGAAAAGTGACATCCTACATGAATAACAAAAATTGCAGATCCATGAGTCTCTTGTAACAATTTCTGTGCTTTCTCCTTGTTCACACAACAAAGTAACATACCATCAGAAGAACTCCTAAACAAGAAGTCTCCTATAATGATTTATCTAGTAGATTCGAGACATAGACTTCTTCTTTGATGAGTGTCTAAGTTATCTGGACATCTTTGATTTTGCAAGTAATAAACTAGATCTATGTACCAATGATTTTTAGATACAGGAAGGATTTGATTGTCAATGTAAAACAATGTTGATAGAGAGCTATCTTGTTCATCAATTTCTTCACTTGTTTCAACATGTTGAGCTAAGTGAAGGGCTAAGTCACGTCCCTTGATGGTGTTAGAAGTCATGATAGTTAAATCATACTCTTGGATCTTGGAAAGCCAATGTGTAAGCTTCCTTGAAAGATAAGTCTGTGAGCAAAAACTTAACAACAGTTAAAGGGACTTTTACCAGTGTGTGCTTACCTAAGATGAAGTGGAATTTTTTTTCAAAATCCTTAACAAGAGCGGAAGTATGGTTTTAAATATAAGAATATTTAAATTCATCATCTGACAAGATTTGACTCATGTAAGCCACTAGTTTTTCATTAACTTGGTCATCACTCTGCATGAGGATAACAAAAATTGTTTCCTCTGTGGCATTGGTGTATATCATAAATTCTTTCTCAAAATCTGGCTTCGTCAAAACCGGTGCGGAACTGATTGCCTTCTTGATCCCTACAAAATCCTTTTCGACGTCATCCATCCAAGAAAAGGAATGATCTTTCTTAATAATATTATGAATTGGTTTCAACATTACAACAAAATTAGGAACAAACTTACGGTCACAGTTGATAACACCCATAAAGGCTTGAACCTCCTTCTTGGAAGTAGGAGCAGGAAGATTTAGGATAACAACAATCCTTTCTGGATCTATGATTATTACTAAATCAGAGACAATGTGTCCAAGGAGCTTTCCCTTGGTAACACCGAAAAATAGACTTAGAAGTATTTAAAGAAATGCCAAATTTCCTGCATCGCAAGAGAACCTTTTTAAGATGACCAAAATAATCTGATCGATTTTTTGAATACATAGTTAAGTCATCAAGACAAATCTAAATAATTTTTCCGATCAAATCCTCAAAATCTATTTGCATAGCTCTTTGGAAAGTGGCACCTACATTAGATAAGCCAAAATGCATATGTTCATAAGTGAAAGTGCCCCAACGAGTAATAAAATTGGTTTTATATTTATCTATCATTTTTACCTTGATTTGGTTGTAACCAGAAAAACCGTCAAGTAAGGACATCATCTATGACCCTACAACTTGATGAAAAATAATTTCCATATTAGGGAGAGGAAAATGGTCTTTAATACTAGCCCTATTCAATGCACGAAAATCCACACATAATCTAATCTGACCAGTTGTTTTACGAACGAGAACCAAATTGGAAACCCACTCATAATACTTAACAGGGAAAATTATCCCAGCCTTCAAGAGTTTTTCCAACTCCTTTTGAATAGTTGCTTCTAGTGCAGGATTAATGGGTCTTTGTTTTTGCCTAACTGGTTTTATGCCTTCCTTGATAGGAATGACATGATGTATAAGATAAGGATCAAAACCATGAAGATCCTCATAAGACCAAGCAAAAACATCTTGAAATTCACTAAGCAACTCAATGAACTTCAATTTTTCTTCATCAGAACATTGGGTGCCTATTTTAACATTTTTTGGACAATCGGGTGTCCCAATGTTCAAGGAAATGGTTTCACCCACTTTCCTTTTCGACTCCTCTTCTTTATGTTTTTCTTTGTTTCCTACATCACTCGATGAAAATGAACTTTCTAGAGGAGTCAAGCCCTTCATAATTTTGTTATCTTCCATTGATATAATTTCCTTAGGATTATAAGGTTCATTTTGGATGAAAGAMCATATGCTCTCATCACTAGGGAAGACCTTCCATGACTCTACATTGTTAGGGATATGCAGACGATACAAATATTGAAAGGTATAATCAAGTCTTTGTTGCAGAAGTTTCCGAGTAGGAGAGGTTACAAAAACAACTAACCTGTCAGCCGTTGAGTTCAATTCCCTTTTAACATGAGTGATGTTGAAAGATAGCAAGTTCGATATAAGTGCCCAAACAGTTTGGGTGTAACATTTCATTAACTTGTTGCTAGGAGAATATCTCTTACGTACAAGGTTTACAACAAGTTTGAAATCTCCAAAAACTGTAAGGTGACCACAACCTAAATTATAGGCATTTTCAATGCCTAGCAGTAATGCTTCAAATTCAGTGACATTGTTAGTGCAAGAAAACTCTAACCTATAGGAAAAGTTGTGAATTTTACCCACATGAGAGTACAAGATAATACCAGATCTGTTTCCTTCATTGGAGCATGAACCATCAAAGTTCATATGCCACATCCCATCTTATATTTCTATTTGTTCCAAGGTAGTGTTGTCCTCATCTGCAAAGATGGAATACATTCCTAGGTCCTCCTCGATATAATTCACATTAGGATGTGGAACACTTTCTATGTAAGGTGAAATTATTCCCTCCCTTAGGACTATGCTATTTTTACCATTCCTAGGAATGGATAAGTGTGTCCAGTCGAGTGAGAGGTATCCACCTGTCAAGGCTCGCCAATCTCTTCCTAAAATGATTGAGTAATTAGTCACTGGCATATCGATTACCTGAATATTAAGGGTTGTCGATTGTTGTAAACTATTATAAGAGAGCATGCTTCTGGCGTTTTTGTTTGTACAAGACAAGCCTAGCTCTTCCATAATGATCTTCGATATCACACTTGGGCCCAAACTGCCATCAATGAGAGTTGATGGGATATTTTTTCCATAATCTTTACAAAAATGAAAATGGGAGATTTTTTACAGGGTGTCTAAATTTATGTACACCTACTTTATTTACAGTCGAATCCTCTTCATCTACCTCTTCAGAGAGGTTGGATACAATGGAAGATTTTCCTTCCATGAAATTTTTCAGATGCTTTTGTTGCTCTGGGATGACAACCATGTCCAGGAGGGTAGCATCAACTTTAATATTAGCCAATTGATTTAGAATGTTGTATTTGGAAGAGGGAAGGGGGGAGGTAGTTCCTTGACTATCAGGAGCTTTAGAAACCTGAATAATAGTAGCTGGTGAAGATGATCTTGGGCTAGAAGAAGTGCGAGGAGGATCATATTTACCTTTCAGAGCAAAGGATTTATTCCTCGTATTTATGTTCATAACATCCTCTGGCTCTGCAAAATCTAAGACATCAATAGTAGTTTCAGGCCTTTTACCAAATATCTTATCTCTGGCTCTCTTCTTTACCTCACAAGTACTTTCCTTGTGGTGTTCCTCGCAAAAGTTACACCAACTATGAGGCATGATTGCTTTAGGTTGGAAATTTTTTTCATTAGGATTCATTAAGGGTGGTGAAGAAGAATATGAGGCCCCAGGGGTAAGTGAAGGGACATTTCCCTTCCCCTCATACACTATCATTCAGTTATTCATATCTTGTACAAGCTGTAAGAGGGAGGACATGTCCGTCTGTTTAACTGAGTTTTCCTCGGGAAGACCTGTTCTTTCAAGCTGTTCTTCATACTTTAAACAAGTATGCAAAGAAGAACCAAGGTTATCAATGGATTTTTATTCAAGCCTATGATAGTAGGGGGAAGGTAAAGCATTATAGTAATTCATAAAAGAGTCTTGGTTATGAGAGCGAATAAGTTAAGGAATTTGGTTATATAATTTGGTGAAATACAAGTTGAAAGACTTGATAGTCTCACCCTCTTTATAAGAGATGTTATTGTACTCCTGTAACTGCTCGACTGGACTCTTATACTGCCCATAGGTAGACTTGAACCAATAAACTAACTCCTCCCCAGTAGAAATAATATTAGGAGGAAGATCAAATAAATTGGTCGCTGCCTTCCCTTCAAGGGAATTAAAAAATAAGCGCATACAAGTGTCATTGTTATTGGCTCCTATGTTGGGACAGACATTAGAAAACACCACCAAGTGTTCATTCGTAGTGACCGTGTTATTCCCTGAAATCCTAGGAAGATTCTCTTTGAATTTAGGAATTGGACGAGTAGTAGGTGCCAGGTTAAGAGGGGAAGAAACATGCCACAGAGTAGTTGTAGCATCTTCTTCAAACTGAAAAATCCCATACTTTTTTATGACTTTGGCGGGATTTGTAGTAGATTGGATGGGGACTTGATGACTATACAAGCTACCAATCACTGACGAGGTTGAAGGTTGGGACAAAGAAGCACCTCCAATACCACTATAGCCACCACTAGATGCCATCTTGTGAATGATAGGTAAGGGAGAGAAAGACGAACTGGATGAATCAAACAAAGTTCTCCTTAGAGTACTTTTTTTGGGCTGACAAAACAACGTTTCTTCTTCCTATTTCAACAATAGGATTAATATCAGGTAATAAACCTCTTCTCCTAGAGTTGTGAGAGTTTAAGGACATGAAAAGAAGATCAAAACTGTAGGAAAAAGAAAGCTATGGCTGATTCCTAGGCTGTCTTTGCCTAGCTTCCCAACGTTTTCTGATACTTATGTATTGTTAAACCACTACCCATGAGTGTTCAAGATCAACTCGGGTATTAACGGTCTCTAAGAAGGTATTAAACAAGGTTAAAGCAATGCTAGTCTAATCTTTAAGAGCGGGTTCAATATTAGGCTTCCTTGCAACATGTATAATCATGAAGAAAAGAAACAATCAAAGAATAAAAAACAACAATATAAATATATTCATTGATAATCAAGCGTAAAATAAACCCGAGAGATATGGAAGACATCCCAAGTATGGTCGCCAAATAAATGTTGATGAAATATATGAATTTATCTTACTCAAGCATTTTCTAATCCTGCTTGGCTAAGGCAAGATAGTCATGAATATTACCCTATGTTTATAGCCTCAAAATGTATTTCCCAATCCATAAGTATTAATTACAAGGGCTTAGTCTGATTTTTTAAACAAAAATATTGTTGCAAAATATAACATTTTTATATAATTTTCTGATCATAAACAGATTGCAGAAAGTAAATATGGAGATCAAAAGAAAAATACCAAGTCATATATTAACACAAATGAGACATAATAGAAATCGCTTTATTTCATTCCAAGAAATCAAAAGTATCCTTCTCTTTACAAAAAACCCCATGGGGGCATGGACCAAGGTCAAACTTAGATATCCCCGATGAAAACCATACAAAAGGACTCTGACAAGAAGTAGAAATTGAACTTTAAAATCTCGATCAACTTGCCACAAACTGCTGCCCACTTGACTCTGCACAATATCCTTTATTAGTCGTGAAACTCAATTCATAAACAAATAAGTCTACACAAACTATTAAAGATAGATCAACACCTCTGAAACAAACATCTGAATGATATGGTTCATCTTTGAACCTTGCTATCTACAATAGAACCCTGCTGTCATAAAAGAGAATTAGGGTTTTAATGAATTGAAGAATGAATGAAAACTAAACTATCTCAATAAAACTCAAGAACAAACCTTAGTATGCTTTCTCCTTCTATTCTCCCCTTGTTCTTCCTTTTCATTTTGCTTTTATGCATTCCAAATTAGTTGAAGTAGTTCAACTACCTCATTTAGTTAAGTTTAACTAAAACTTAACTAATATTTAGTTTAGGGGAATAAATAATAATAATAATAATTAAGGGTCTTTTTATTAAATAATAACTAGTAGGTAGGACCCCTTGTGACTCCCTTTTATTTCTAACAAAAATAAACATAATTAGACAATCAATCAAACAAATGCATCCTTGTGGCTCCCATAATTATTTCCACAATTTGAAATTTAAATATCAAGATATTTCAAATTATATCCAAACATGTAAATATCCACAATATCCAAAAGTAGTTTGCTGTCCAAAACTTTCAGCAGCCCATTGTCCTTAATAAATCAATTATAAACACATAATCAAAAACCATATTTGCCACTTTGAGAGGCAATTCTTCCTTTGTTGCTGTTGTTCCCTTTTGAATTCCCTGAATTAGCCTTAGGTTGGGTGGAACCTTGAGGCTTGATCTCACTGATGAGACGGGAGCAATCATCTCTCAAGTGCATACAAGATGATACTAACTTGGCCGAGTCACTTGAAGGGGAGGAGGGAGAAACAACGACTTTACCTTTTTCATGCACATGGTGGGCCTCATTTTTGAGTCTTTTGATTGCATGGGAGGACTATACAAGTGAGTGTGCAGGGGAAATTTGAGCATTCGGGTTTACAGGTGGAGGAGGAGGAGGTAATGACAAGTTTGGCCATCCATGATGGTGGGAGACTTTTGGGTGAACAATATCCTGTCATCCATCATTCTCAGGAACTTTAGGTTGCAAATATACATGGGGAGGAACAAGGATACTAGAAACATGTTGGGCTTGGAAGGTAGGCCTCTTTGGTCTAGGCTGGACTATCCCTTACCCAATCCAATTGAAAAATCCAGCTTGAAAGAGCTGTTTTAACTCTTGAGGAATTGCATTGAAATGTATTGAAAATATGGGCCTTCTAGGCCCTCTGTTCCAGTTACCTCTGCCCCTATTGTTTCAACCATGACTTCCTCTGCTGAAGAAGCTCATCCTGTATGCAAAAATTATTAGCAACTAGCTCTTAACAGACCATACATGACATTTTCTTAATATGAAACAAAGTTTGGCTTAAAAATTAACATAAGACTCTATTCAATCCAATCCATAATATTTATTTAATAATTGTCACATGAGCAGGGGGTGAAATAGGGTTCATGGGATATCTGGGGGGATTGCAATAAGCGAAAAAGTGATATCATGACAGGGAGTAAGAAAATGATTATTGCTCGACAATTCATTAAATAACTGTCTGTGCTAACAATACCAAAACATATAAGCTGCTATCTTTCTCCGTGTCATTTTTATCACTGTCATACATAATTTCAATTTAATTTTAGTGAACAGGGCGCGCAAAATGAATTTTGGATCGTGAGGGGATTTATAATGAGCGAAAAAGTGAGAAAATGAGAGGGAATTATACAAATACTGTTCATAAAATAAATTAAATCAATCAACTATCATAACTCTGTTTCAAATTTAATCCAAAAAGCATCCACTTCCAAGACCAACAAAATTAAATGTTCCTCAATTGCATACAGATTTCTTGCTGTCTTCAATAAAACAATTTAATTTCCTAGAAATCTTCAATCTATACCAATGTGTGCATTCTATATAATGACTATGCAAACATTTCCAATTCCACAATACTGCATGCTCTAATGTTGATCTCTCCTTTTAAAAATAACCATAATATGCACCATGATTCCATTTTTTATATCCAATATCCATCCCTGGCAATCAAATAATAATAGACACAAGATGAACAATCAATATTAATCAATTGTCATCAAACAAAAATCGGGCCTGATTTAATCAAACACATGTTCCTTTTTAAATCTGGATAAAACTAAAGAACGTTTAAAGAATCTATCATACACACAGGTCTTCGACAATGTAATTGAGATAATCTTGATTCGACAACAACAATCAACCCAAAATATGTAACCCTGAGCTTGATTTCCATGTGCATTAATATGTACATACTTCCTTCTAAAACAATTATAATCTGCACGGTGATTCCCATAATATGTATGAAGAGAATAGAACAATATTGACAGACATGTATCCCTTTTAAACTTTGACAGAATCATGATCACGCTTGATGAAACAATCACTCACACATGTGCCTTTGAAACTTTAAATGTAACCATGATCATGCTAGGATTTAACACAGTAAGAAAGACCATAATCGACTAGAAGGAAAGCTCTCGGGCTGTAGGTAACCAAAATTTTCTTTCTATTCAAACAAATTCATCACAGAGAGGAAACACAGAGATTTGACTAAGAGATGGTGTTTTAAGTGAGAGATCCTGTTCCCTTTAAAATTACCACAATCATTAAACTGGTAACCAAAAATATTGAGAGACCCCAGAAGGTGCCCGAGGAAGGTAGAAGCAAGTTAGCCTCCAAGTCGAGCTCTTTAGAATTTAAATGTAGAGAGGTAACACAAGTCTGCTTGAATTTAGAAAACACAGTGAGCTCATAATCATTTACATCCTCAAGAATTTACCACCGAGAAACAACCACAGGTAACAAATATAATCTTGGAAGAACAAAGATCCACACTCTTTAAAAAAACCATAGTCTTTCAACTTATAACCCCAAGATSTTGACAAAACCATAAGAGAATGCTCGAGTGGAAATAAKGCAATTCGAKCTCAAAAACCYAGGCACACACAAATGACTCTAAAACTTTATTGCAGAGAGGAAGCAAGGGTTAATTTAAACAATGAAGGATACTCGAAGACACAGAGAGACCATGTCTCTTTCCAACACCCATGAGGTCGATAACTTTCGATTTTTTTATTTATAGTGAGGCTTCACAACATAAAAATCGTCATTATAGCAGAGATGAGAGGAGTGAGTGTGAAATATATTCATGAAAAGAAGTCCAAAGCGCAACTTGTATCCATTCGATACATACACATGCCTCTATTAAACATTCTAGGCAAAACAAGATTGGATTGTGGAAATATTTCGATGAAATGACAATAAAGAACAAGCCATACAAACAATAGCTCGGGGATTTGGCCAAAAACAACCACACCACTGTCGACAGTTGCATTGCAACTTGGATAAATAATCAAAACAATGATTGAGAGGAAAAAGGGTTGACAACAACTGATACACAAACTAGTGGTTAAAACCCCTCAACAATAAAAATTAGAGCTTGTTGCACCACTTTTACCATTTTCCACAGAGAATCATCATAAAAAACCAAGCTGATCGAGTCAATAAAAAATGCATATACTTTACAATCAATAACACCCATTACTTCGCTTAAAAAATGCCAACATTTCACAGTAATCACAGAGAACCCATAACACAATATTGGCACTTAGTCGAAAACTAAAGAAAAAACATAACCCATGCAATCTTGAGCCACCATTTGATTCATAATATAGAGAGTCCATCATGGATGGAAAACAAAGAGCCATACTTGTGAAAAAATCGCTTCAATGATGAGCTCGGTTGAGTTTTCCCCTTCAAAACCTGAAATCGCGGAGCTTCCACAACTAACAGAGAAACAATGCAACTATGCTAGAGTGATGGGCTCGAGGGTGGTTTGGAGTGACGTGAAGTAAATGCACATCGCTTCCTCACCTGTCCCTATTCAATTCCATGTACGAGCCAACCCATTAACATAACATCCACCATTAAAATCATACCATATCCAATCTATAATTCAATGCCATATCTATTGTATAGTGCACCACCCATATCATAACTATACATTAACTTTATTTCATAACTTCAACAATAATCATATGTTAACATTACCATATGTGCCTCCATATAACTCTTTAACAATGCACATAGTATAACGACTAGGTCCACCATTTCACATTTGTCACAAGGTTTATATGTAATATTTTTTCATAGCTCTAGAACTTATACATAGTTTTTTTCCTTTTGTTTTGATCAAACTCCCATTTTATTATCTTTTCCATAAATCATATATGGATTAGTAATCAATGTTATAACATAACATAACATAGCACCTGTAAACAACATGTAACACCCCAGGTTATGAACCCCCATTTTAAATAATGTATTGTTAAAATGCTGAGAGGCAAGGGTGCCCAAACAATTATTAAAAGGCCAGTGTGCCCAAAACATGTAATGTTTTCTATCATTATTAATAATAAATACATCGCTGGTTTCTAGAAGGACAAGGACTAGATTTATAGGGGGTTATGATTCCACAAGAGAGGGGGCTTGAAAGGCTAAGTGTTTATTTCCTATTTCAATTACCCTTTTGTCTAAGGGAGGGGATCAGTTACATGAGCTTCTTGGGGAAGGACAAGAGGTTCTTGATTCCCCATGAGGTTACTTAAACCCACCTTTGTTCTGATAGGGGGGTTAAACTAATGGATTGTTCACTGATTCCCCGTACATTCATTCATTTTCCCTCACACGCTTTCATGCACCCATTTTACCCATTCATTGATCCATGCTTCTCCGCGTCTTGGCTTGAGAAAGGGAACTGAAATGCCGAATAATTAGCCACGAGATAGTTGGCTGTATTGGTCCTTGGAGTGATATATCCGTGACTTGAGGCCCTCATGTCTGAGATGTGTTGGCCTATGTCCAACGTTTCTCACAGCTGCGAGTCCTGAGAGTTCCAACATCAAGATTCTGGACCAGTTGTGCTGGAGCCTGAATAAGGAGAAGGATTGCCTTAGGGACTGCGTGGTAGAGAAGGGTGGAGGTCCATTCTCTCGGGTGGTGCAAGCTAGGTAGAAGAGAGTTGGGTACTTGGAATGCTGTGAGAGCTGGAAATCCTGTGAGAGCTTGGGTGCTGACTGGTTTGGGAAGCCAAGTAACACTTTGGAACCGTCCTTGTGGATTCATAGCCCTAGCTCGGGGTTGACGTTGCTGTTGAGATTTAGAACAATAGTGTCTATGGTTGGGTGGAACGTTCTTGGTCTGCATCCAGTTGGTGCCATCTTTCATAAAGATAAGTGCTCTCTGTTATGGTATCATTTGCATGTATATGAATGTATTTCTGTTGTATATTTAATTATCATTTAATTGAATCTTAGATTATGCATGCTTGCTGGATATTGCTGTGCATGTCATTAAAGTCTTTTCTTTTATGCATCATTAAATTTTAAAAAGGTATCGGTAAGAGAAGGAAGTCCAAGGGCGGGCTTGAAGGTAGCGTACCCCGGCCTATGGGTGGCTGGGTATTTTACAGTTTGGTATCAGAGATTCTGGTTGAAATACCGGGCCGGTATGGGCTGGGTTTGTTGGTTAGAGTCTCTGGGTCAAGATCGAACTCTGACCATGGAGTTGAAAATCTCAAGAGGAATGGCATTGCATAATCTACATAGGAGATAGAATGTCAGAGACCCATGTAAGGGGTTCGAAGGATCGTGACCGTCCCCTTCGAATTCAAAAGAGATCACCACTGTAGGATTGGGAGAGATCCGAGATTATTGGATTGAAGGTCAGGTGAACATGGGTCTTTCGATGAAAAGGAAGCAAGGGTTAAGGTCACAACCTCCAGATCCCGTGGGAGAGGGAGCTCAATGGACAAGAGGCATTGCGGGTGTTGTAACAGATATTAAATTCGACTACGTAGCCCAAAGTACAAATCGGTTCTCATTTATTCACATTAACAAGGGGCTCCTAGCACTTGGGAATGTCATCCGTGCATTGGGAGATGATAAATTAATAAGGGTTTGGCGAAGGAGTGACAACAATAGGCATGTAAATACTCCACTCTGGCTGTTTGAAACATGATATCTATTGCCCTTGGCAGTGAAAATGGAATTCTATTGTGAGGAGAAGAATTTTCGTTGATGAAGCTACAAAGATCCTTAGGCATCAATTCCGTGACTAGACAACACTCGTTTCTGCCTTTATCTACAAACGAGCTTATTGCCTGTAGAAGATTTGGATGCAAAAGTTTAGACATTGCAGATATCTCTTCAACAAACATTTCAACATTGGGGTTTTGCACAGGGATGCAGGTAATATCATACTTGCGATAGAGGCATATGAGCGGTGCTTGCAAATTGATCCAGACTCTCGCAATGCTGGTCAAAATCGCTTGCTAGCGATAAACTACATCTATGAGGGCAAAGATGATAAACTTTATATTGCACACAKGGAATGGGGTAAACGGTTATGAATCTCTATCCTCAGTACACTACTTGGGATAATCCTAATGACCTTGAACGATCACTAGTTATTGGTTACGTATCACCGGATTACTTCACACATTTAGTCTCATATTTCATAGAAGCGCCTCTTGCATGCCATGATTATAGAAATTACAAGGTGGTCATTTATTCTGCAGTTGTTAAGGCAGATGCAAAGACACATAGGTTTAGAGAAAGATTTTTTCAGAAAGGTGGGCTTTGGTGAGATATATATAGAATTGATGAGAAGAAGGCCTGCTCCAGTACAGGCTACATGGATTGGTTATCCAAATACAACTGGTTTTCCGACCATTGACTATCAATTTACAGACTCGTTGGCAGATCCTTCAGACACAGGACAAAAGCATGTGGAAGAGCTTGTAAGATTGCCTGGATGTTTCCTTGGCTATACACCATCTCTAGAAGCAAGGCCTGTTGTAGAAACACCAACCCTTTCTAATGGATTCATCACCTTTGGAAGCCTCAATAACCTCGCCAAGATAACATGGTGAGTTTTGCGTGTATGGGCAAGGATCTTGTGTGTGATTCCTACATCACGACTTGTTGTGAAGTGAGCGACCACCACATACGAATCATTGTATATGGGAGTTCCATGTGTTACCATGGAAGGGTCTGTGCATGCTCACAATGTGGGTGTAAGCCTTATGCACCAAGTTGGTTTGAAAAATTTAGTTGCTCAAACTGAACATGAGTATGTCGGAAAGGCATTGGAGTTAGCTTCTGACATTCCATTGCTTTCATCTCTAAAGATGTGTCTTCGGGAACGGATGCTGAAGTCTAATATTTCTGATGGACATAACTTTGTTCATGGTTTGGAATCAACATATCGAAAACTATGGCACCGGTATTGTGAAGCAGATGTTCTTTCCTTGAGACGACGCAAAATATAAAACCTACCTGAGGGGCCCACGACTATGTCAGGGATTCGTATTAAGGACAAATGTCATTGTTCATTGGCAAATGCATGGCCTCCCACTATTGGGTTTGTCTCTTCGCGATGTAGTCCAGTCTGGCCTGCCAAACTCAAACGATCTGCGCGTTTAATGATTTTTAGAGAAGAAACGTAAGAACCTACCGAGAATCAGCGCGACAGCCGCATTCTAGAAGGAGTGGTTCGATATCCATTTCGTAACAAGAATGATTTCGCTCAGAGGCGTTACCTTACATTGAATACGAAAGTGCTTCAAGAGAACTCAACGCCAATAATAATGGATCCGATTCTGAGAATCTGACTAAGGGATCCCTGTTGATCGTCGCCAGTTGTATTAGTTCGTCAGCTGGGTTTATTGTATAGGCTAAACTGAGTACAAGATATTCGACTAAATCTTCTAGCGCAGCCCTGATGCATTTTCTGACCACAATACAATCGGCTGTTCTAACCCTAATTTTTGAACGAGATCGTCCTTCTGTGTGGGTCATAGGGTGGCATATCAAGCTTCTGACTGCAGTCTATTCGAGAGTTGTGGCATCTGGAATAGCGATCGGTATAATAACATGGTGCGTTTGGCGAAAAGAGCCTCTGTTTGCGACAATGTTTGTTCCATTACTCCTCATAATCGTGGCCGTCATGAGATCCATAATCTTTGACGAGAAGCTCCATTTAGGTAGTGTCATGGGTTCGATTTTGATCGTTGGAGAGATCTGTCCCGGACAAACTGCAGAGCGTGCCTAACTGAAGCCACCGAAGATATAATCTTATGCGGAAGTGGAACTCCTGGGGCACAATTCGGATCTAAGAACTGCTATTTGCGTTATGAGGTTTATAATTTTTTCAACGCATCTGTTCTCTCGCCGAATATGGAAGGAGAAAGTCCTGGATTGCCAGAAAGCAAAAATAGGAGCAATCTCTCACCGTCCCTGCCGCCGCAGCCGCAGCCAGGAAAGGGCCCTCCAGCATCTAAAGGCAATGTTCTTTGGATAATTATGGGCGTAATAGCTGTTGTGCTTGGATTAATTGAAACTAGAGGCCTTTGGATGTGGTATTTCTCCTCTCGCCTGAGACGTCGGGACCATATTTCTGGAACCAACGAAGTTATCTTATCTCGAACTATAATCAATCCCGAGCTCATTTTCAAGTACGATATTTTGAGAGAAACTACTTGCAATTTTAATATGGAGAACAAATTTGGCGAAGGTGGTTTTGGATGTGTCTTTAAAGGGGTTCTACCCAACGATAGAGAGGTTGCAGTTAAACGATTGAATGCCGGTTCAAGGCAAGACGACGCTGAGTTTTTGAACGAAGCAAATCTCATCAGTCGCGTTCAACACAGGAATCTAGTGAAATTGCTTGGTTGCTCTGTTGAAAGCTCAAAAAGACTACCASTGGAAAGCATTCTACAACAGATGTGAGAGAGGACCTGGATGATCTTCCATTAGKTCCATCCATGAATGCAGGTCGATGTAGTTCAGGTGTTGAAGGGTTGAGAGATATGACTAGTCCTATTGAAAAATACCCTTCAAAACTAGTTGCTGTACATAGAGTTCGATGGAATTTCGACAAAGGTAGYGAGAGATGGTCATGCTATTCAGGAGCTGCATGCATTGTGAGGTGCCAGAAAATCACTTCAGTGTTTACTGCATAACACTTTTCAAGTTGTCAAACAGCTACAGGAAATAGTCACATGAAGTTTAAATTAAAATTTTAGGATCATAAGAGCCACCATACTCGGTTATTTGCTAACAATCATAATCGCAAAAACACTACTGATAAGAGTGACAACATTTTCCAGCGCATACCAATGTTTGTAACAACAGATCTTCTGGCAGACACACTTGGCATTCGCAGATCCCATGAAGGCGAACCGCTTCAGATTCCTGGAACACCAAGAGCTTTATTTTTTCTGTTTAAAAGACTAATGTATGTAACAGAAAAGAAGGGGGGTGCATGAGCGCAGACTCGGAGAAAAACCTCTGTAGAAGAGAGTTTCATTGTAATGACTGAGTTTCTTGTAAAACCAGATTCGAGTAATAAAGGCGATTTTTGCTTGAGACTGTGAGATTCATCACGGTTGATTTCTTTCAACGTCTTTTCCTTTTCTTTCGGCTGTGTTAAATCTGTTTGGATTGCATTTATGTGTTCCTTACTCGCATTTGATATTGTCTTTACCATATCTCTATGTCTTCCTTGATCCATCACGATTGCATTACACCTTGTTTTCTTCTAACCGATGTGCTTCGTTATACTTTAGTACGACCACTACTATAACGAAAGGATTTG
>SNQJ01S0031741.1:7534-19006 GCA_010110895.2 Picea sitchensis
TTACGAGTAGCTTGGAGTATTACGCGGCCCGTCAACGGCTAGTATGGTACTTAAGTACGAGTAGCTTGGAGTATTACGCGGCGCGTCAACGGCTAGTATGGTACTTATCGCGAGGAATTCCACGCAGATTGAGTGTTCTGTTTCCACGACAAGTCTGTCCTACGCGAATCAGAGGTGAGATGCTGATTCCTACAGCACGTAAGTGAAAGTACCTGCCACCTACGTTCATTCGTTCTTATCGCAAAGAATTTCACGCAGATTGAGTGTTTTGTAGAAGCGTGGTATAAACACCACTAAACGTCTCTCCTACGCGAATCAACGGTGAGCTCCTACGGCGCGTAAGTGAGAGTGCATACTACCGACGATCATTCCAGTGCTTTTCCGAGAGTCTGTGACAATAACTACATCTTGAGAATAATTATTACGTGCCTCCATGACGGACGTTTTGCAGTTGCTCCTTGAAGACGGTGACAGTTATGTAACGTATCCAACCTCCACGCTGAGTCTCGTCACCTACTAAAACGATTGAGCTTGCTAAACACAAATTAAAAACGCTCTCATACATATAAAATAACCGAATGCTCCCATACATATAAAATAACCCAAGGATAGCAAGCTCATAATTAGCATTCATCTAACAACATATATTAAAAACATGAATGCAATTGTTAAAACATAATAACATATCATAGAATTTATGAATCAATAATTAACTTATTGGTTGTGTACAAAGCATCAATCTCCGAGTTGAGGCTATGAGTTCACAAGGAGATTAGACTTTCTTGGTTTTTCACTCTCCACACACAGTAGCCCTAAAATTTAGGTTTCATTATGTTACCTACAACCTGCACAACCCAAGGAATAGGATCTCATTTACTGCACTCAATCCCTAGGGTCTTCCCACTTCCCTGTGGGGCTCAGTGCACCTAGTTGACCAGGAACCTCCCAATTACTCCAGGCTCTAGTGCACTTAGTTGACCAGGAACCTCCCAACTCTCCCAAATACTCTAGGAGTGCTCACAACAGTCTTCACAAGGCTCTTGAGCCATTTCCTCAACAGGAAAATGCACTACAGGTTTACTGTCGTTTTTACAAGCACACATGCCTCTTTCTCAGCATAAAACATAGCCAAACCATGGCCTCCTTCAAGCACAACATGGATAGTGTTCCTTTTAGCGCCGAGCTTCTCTCTTGTTTCCCACACTCTACCCAATGTTGATTATACTCCAACCCCATCCTCTCAATAATTATGGAATGTGATTATCATCTTTATTAATCATTTCAACATTCATAATATACAATTTGGTCCTCTTCCATATTAATCAATATGGGCTCTTTCCATATTAATCAATACACTTTATTTGCCCCAGACATATCGAGTCACTAGCTTAAATGACATTTATACAATTACATTATAATTTCCAAGGATTAAAACATGGGATGTTACATCCTCAACCCATGGGACTCCATTCTAACTATTATACTTTGTTTATTGTTTTGGACAATTATCAAGAATTCAATTGTAAGTGAAATCACAACTTTCCATTACTTAAATTGCAATTTTGAATGCATGGATGGATCTAGCACCCTAAAAAATCCCTAGTCCATGAGGATTGCTCAATCTCATCCATTCTTTTAAATTTCTAGATTCATCCATGTATTTAAAACTGCAATTTAAATGACTTAAAATTATGATCTAACAATTGAATTTCATAATTATGGTGATAATTGCCTTAAAAAAAAATCCAATACTTAGAACTGAGTACCATGGAGTACTCTAAACTTTCAATGGTATTGTATAGTCTACCCCATGGCCTCTATTAAATCACATTATTAGCAAGGTTGGAATTTGACAGGAAAAATGCCCGTCAAAGGCCATTTTTCTTGCTATTTACGGCCAAAATTTCAACCTTGTCGTCTCTCTAAATGGGCACCCAGATCCATTAAACCTATTTATGACGGACGATGAATTTTTGAAAATGTCATTATAGTTGGCTTGGATAAGTGTTGGAGGTTCTTGAATCCCATGTACCATCCATGATCCTTCTCGATTAAGGAACAAGCGTAGGTGGTGGTTAATGAGGTTAAGTCCTCTACATGGAGCCACCCAGTAGAGGATCCACCCACCAGGGCCACTAGTCTACAACGTTCCCATCCAAATATTATAGTAGCCTTAATACAATTAATTGTATAGTTATGATGGGATAAGTCACAAGATAATATTATTTATCTTGTTGAATGCGTAGAAAGAATTCGAGCAAATTGTGCGACTAGAACTATTCCAATGATAGTTCAGTTTCCTGTCCTTTTCTATTGGAGACTTTGAAAGTGAATGGAAAATATTGAAACCATTAGTTCACTTTTGCTAAAGGAACACTTTGATGACAAGTTAATGTAACTTAAGCATCCTCTTATTTGTGGGTTTTTTTATTAGCTGTAATATTTATAGGTCACTCATCTTAGTACTAATCTGGGCAAAGAGCACTTAATGTAATAGTGTTGAATATTTTTGATGGGATCTCAGGCCGCACACAAGTTTAATATGCTTAACCATTCATTGCTATTAACCATCAAAAAAACATGAAAATCGTGATTTATTATGTAATGCACTTTACGTTTATAAGCAAGGAATGTGTCATGTAATAAACCAATAGCCTCATGCCAAGGCATTCCCCAGTGTGAGCGGGCAGGGGATAACTCTCATTCATAGGAAAACGTGCATATGTGTTTGACTCTTTGGTGATTAGTGTTGGATTTATTCTCTAGTTGACAACTAACATGTGGAGAGATGTGATTATTGTGATCTCATTATTCAAATTTTATCAAATTATGATTTGAAATTCATCCATGGATGTGGCCACAATGGTGTTCAGGCATCCTAACCTAACATAACCAGGGATCATGATGAATGGAAAGGTGTTTTAGGGAAGGAAGTGTGGCAGCACACAACCCTTTACTTTGGTCAATGAAGTTTGGTCTGCATCCATACTACTATATTCATGACAGTCTGTGAGTCGGGCATTGGGATAATTGGGACTCATGATAACTCTCGACTCGTGAGTTGTGATAGCCTACAGGGAAGAAGAGGTGGGTTGTGGAAGAGTGAAGAAGAGTCGATAAAAGTAGGGCTTAAAAAGATCTTGATTACTTAATGATGTGTCTATCTATGAGCGTGCAACTCCAAATACTTGTTTTATGTTTTATAGTGTGTGGAGTCTCACCACTCAAAATTAAATGCATGCACAATGCGTGTTAACCAACAACAATTAATTGGAATGATATTTACCTTAGGACTCAAAAGGTGTCAAAACCACTGCCTTAGGCTTCGTCGCCATTCTTCCTATTAGCTTTTTGTATTTGGTTTCACAATGAACATAAAAGAAATCTTTCATGTTTCTCTTGATATATGTTTCTCTTTGATATAAAAACCGTCTCTTTGTATTCTATTGGTTGGTATTTTAATGATTTTTTAATGGAGTGGATATTTTTAATTTGGTTTGAGAATGAACACTTAATTGATATAATTTTCTCTTTTAATTGTATTGATTGATATTGGACGTTGTTTGATTGGTATTTAATGTGTCTAATTTTTTAATTGTATTGATTGATATTGGATGTTGTTTAATTGGTATTTAATGTTTAACTTTGAAATGTCTTAATTTTTCTTTTTAATTGTATTGATTGATATTGGATGTTGTTTGATTGGTATTTAATGTCTAACTTTGAAATGTGTTAATTTTTCTTTTTAATTGTATTGATTGATATTGGATGTTGTTTGATTGGTATTTAATGTCTAACTTTGAAATGTGTTCATTTTTCTTTTTAATTGTATTGATTGATATTGGATGTTGTTTGATTTGTATTTAATGTGTTTAACTTTTTAATTGTATTGATTGATATTGGATGTTGTTTGATTGGTATTTAATATCTAACTTTGAAATGTGGTAAAAAAAATTAATGTATTGATTGATATTGAATTTTGTTTGATTGGTATTTAATGTGTCTAACTTTTTAATTGTATTGATTGATATTGGATGTTGTTTGATTGGTATTTAATGTGTGACATGAAGAGTAATTTTTTAATCAAGATGGACACAATTTTAATGGCAACGATTTTTGGGGGAATATAAAAACCAAAAACTTTTATTATTTTAAAATGTCTATCGATCGTGATTTTCGGACGCTCATGTTGTTTTTAGGGTTAAGGGACGGTAATGAAGCATTTAAGCTATTGAAGCACGTGAAAGGCATTGAAGCTATTGCAGATGACGTTTTGAAACTTTCCTTTCGAAAGATAAGCTTTCCATTATACAAACCAATTAATTTATCTTTCAACCGTATTTTACGGTCAAAACGCCCCAACACAGGCATTTGGGCCATCACATTCTAGCCCTCAGTGGCAATAAAAAGCCGCATATCTCCTTTACATTTCCAGATTCAATGATTGCCTGATTTCATATGAACTGTTGAGTTGCTCATGTGAGATTTGCAGCCTGCACTAGCTTGGTATAAAGAAAGAGATCACATCAAATGAAGGAAACAAACAAAACAGTTTGCGTGACGGGAGCAGGGGGATTCATTGCCTCGTGGCTGGTCAAGATGCTCCTCAAGAGAGGCTACACTGTGAGAGGAGCAGTTCGTACCAACCCTAACGGTATATCTTGTCATTACCAGTACGCTTACCACATAATCGGTTTAATTATCTGTTCATTACTCCATGGGAGTAGAGTTTCTAACAGGATTTGACATGTACAGATGATTGGCGGAAGTATGAGCACCTGAGAACGTTGGAAGGAGCAAAAGAGAGGCTCAAGCTTATGAAAGCTGACATTCTCGATCACCAGGATTTATTCACAGTTATCGAGGAGCTGCCATGAAATTGTATTTCATGTGGCTACCGCTATGAGCAATGATCCGGTAATTAATTCATCGCCATATAATTATTCTATAAGCTCTATTCATTCCAATTCCATAAATTTAGTTCGAGCACATCAATTTAGTTGGAGTTTAAATTGGCAGTAATCTACTGTATTAATACATGAAAGTGAAGGTTTTCACAGTTTATTTGTCATGATGCAGTAATCAACTATATTAATATTTGACAGTGTAGGCTTTTACAGTTTGTCATAATGCTTGTTGATATTTGTATAAAAAGTTTTGAAAAGTTCTATTGGACACTCAACCTCCACATAATTTTTATTCAGAAATATCAACAAATACTTGACTAGAGTGTTCACTAAAAACATAAAAGTTTCAAAAACTCTCTACACAGTTTTTATCCAGAAATATCTATGCAGAAATATCAACAAGTACATTAATACATGTCGTAATTACTCCTTTGGCCGTTGGGCAGTTAATATTGTCAAGCATTGTTCGAGTTCACTGAGTGGCTTACGTACGTATGTGATGGAATGCAATCATGCAGGAACAAGTAATAGAGCCAGCGGTGAAAGGAACGAAGAATGTGATGGAGGCTTGCGCAGAAGTGGGGGTCAAGCGTGTAGTCTTTACGTCTTCTATCGGTGCAGTTTACCTGGACCCTCACAGAGACCCATTGGCTATAGTCGATGATGATTGCTGGAGCGATTTGGACTACTGCATACAAACCAGTGTATTTATAACTGTCCATGGATTAAAACAGTACTATCAATATATATATAGACAGATCAAATTGGATATTATGGATATGGTCTAATTTTATTACTTGGTATGGTTCATTAATTGCAGAACTGGTATTGCTATGCAAAAACCTTGGCAGAGAGATCGGCATGGGAGCTTGCCAAGAGAATGAATTTACAGCTGGCAGTCGTTAATCCAGGTGTGGTTTTAGGTCCCAAGTTGGAATCCGCCATGGACGCTGGCACTGGTCATATTATGAAATACTTGACAGGTGGGTAATGCTTTCTATCCTAATTAGAATTATATATCGTTAGACGATTACTGAATTAATATCAGAATTGACGGAGGTGTGATGATGTGATCGATGTCCAGGGTCAGCGAAGACGTATGCGAACTTAACTCAGGTATATGTGGATGTTAGGGACGTGGCAGAGGCTCACATTTTAGTTTATGAAACGCCTATCGAGGCAGCGGCCACAGATATCTGTGCGCAGAATGCAACATCCACCGAGGAGACCTCGTTGGCATGTTGGCCAAACTGTGCCCTCGCTGTCCCCTCCCTACCGAGTACGCACCCACAGCACTCTTACATGATATATACATTTTCAATATATTTATGTTCAAATTAGATATATATCTGGAAACATATATCTAACAAATCAAGTAAAATAAGTAGTGTAATTCTCTGCACCATCTTGCACGCAGGTGTTCAGACCAGATAAATCCAAGGAAGAAGCCATACCAGTTTTCCAATCAGAAGCTGAAGGACCTGAATCTCTCATTTACACCTATAAATAAGTGTTTAGTTGACACAGTGGACAGCTTTACACCTATAAATAAGTGTTTAGTTGACACAGTGGAGAGCTTACACAACAAGGGGTTTCTTCAACGCCATCTTTCAGGGTGGGCTGACATGGGTGGCAGCCACTCGCTATTGTCTAGGATCTGATAGACAGAATGAACCAATACATCCAAACTTTCTCCATACTGCTGCATGTTTTAGAACGTATAATCACTTAGATGTTCACTAGGATTTGAATTACTACTTCTGTATCACAGTAGTTATTATTGTTTCAACGCAACCTGCATCGTGCTTTGAAGCTCATGGTTAATGAGATATCGATTCAGGAATTCAGATAGCATTTGTATGTTTGATTAAATATTTATGTTAATACCTTGCCATATGTTGAAAATTTCTATCTCGAATATCACATTTTTTTTATTTTTTTTTAACTTTCGCTCATTCATTTGTTTTATGGGATATGGAGTTAAAAAACAGAGCCTATAATTTTTATTAATTCAACTCATTCATATTGAAAACTTACAATATATTTATATTTATAAATGGAATTAAAAGTTGTTTTTACCTAAAAGAAACAATTGGGATATGGAGTTAAAAACCAGAGCCTATAATTTTTTATTAATTCAACTCATTCATATTGAAAACTTACAATATATTTATATTTATAAATTGAATTAAAAGTTGTTTTTACCTAAAAGAAACAACTGGTTGGATTTCAGGATATATGTACTTTTTACATGGAGTTTAATTGTTTTTATCAATTTAAATAATTTGTTATGTGCATGCGTTAAGAGGTGAATTACATGTAATTGTAATGGAGACGTATTTAATTTCACATAAAAATTGAATTCAAATAACTTTAATATATATATATATATATATATATATATATATATATTAAAAATGATGGTAATAATATTTTTTTGACATTGTTTTGCAGTTTCATTAAATAGGAATAATTAGTGAAGTATTAAATAGAGGTAATAGAATAGATGTGGGGAAATGATATAAATCAGAAAAAAAAATATTATCCATTAAAAATTATGGTAATAATATTCTTTTAACATTGTTTTGCAGTTTCATTCAATAGGAATAATTAGTGAAGTATTAAATAGAGGCAATAGAATAGATGTGGGGAAATGATATAAATCACAATTTGGTAAAACAGATTATGTAAAAGAGAACAAAAGAAATAAACCCAAAATTTATTTATTTTCATATTGATTGCAAAAATCTTCTTATAAAAGTCTACAAGGTCAGCAATGACAAAGTTTGTTTTTCCACTTGCAACCAAACACAATCTCCAATCTAGAAGTGCATGGGAACTCTATGGTAATCCCAAAGATCCTTATAACATGTCTGAGACACTTGGAGTGTTGCAGTTACCTACTCATGAAACTAGGCCAGCTTTAGCACAAAAGAGGAGGTGCTTTGTTGTTCCTTCAGTTGGTGGGAAGAGGAGGGAGGATGGAGAGTGATAGGTGGTTCATATGGGGTGATAAGCCGATACCCATAACATGCCTTAAAGGGTGAATATCCAGTAGAATTATTGACAAAACGATTGTAGCTATGTTGTAAGACATGCATGTAAGTGTTCCATTATTTATTATGAGGGTGAGGGTGAAAATAGTGGAGAAATTAAGCTATTAGCCTAACAATTGCCATAGTGCTTTTCAGAAAGTACTTAGAATACATGAATCGTGATCAGAAATAATATTAAGAGGTAAGTCAAAATGAGACCAAACATGCCTAAAAAATAAATTTGTGGGTTGAGAGGGTGAAGTAGTATTTGTCTAGGGACTAAAAAGGGCCATCTTGGAAAAATGACAAACCATAACAAAGATGCAATCATGTTTGCAAAATTTCATAGGCAATCCACTCAAAAAATCCATGGACAGTGATTCCCAAGGATGGAAGGGAATGGGTAAAGGCTTGATGAGCCCTTATTTTTGGTTGACATGCTTCTTAGTGTTGTAAAGGGGACAAGAGAGAACAAATTATTTGACTTGATGTTACATAGTTTGCTAATAAAATCAATGGTGCAAGTGTTGGAGAGCATTCACTATGCCAAAGTGTTTACCATTAGAATATATATGAGCTTCTTGAAGGATGACTAATTGATCAGTTTCATTGGGAACACAAATCTGGTTGAGTTTATATAACCAACTCTCACAAATAGAATGGTCATGGAAGGGCATCTGGTTGATCTTTGTAGGCTAATAAAATCAATGGTGCAAGTGTTGGAGAGCATTCACTATGCCAAAGTGTTTTCCATTAGAATATATATGAGCTTCTTGAAGGCGGACTAATCGATTAGTTTCGTTGGGAACACAAATCTGGTTGAGTTTATATAACCAACTCTCAAAAATAGAATGGTCATGGAAGGGCATCTAGTTGATCTTTGTAGGCTAATGAAATGACCTACCAAATGGGGAAAAAAATATTTGTAGCATAGAGAGGTTGCAATGCTTCATAGGTTTCACAACAAACTCCCAAAATATTACACAGGGAGATGACTAATCATATCATACACTTTGTTGGAAATTCCTTTTTTATTGTGAATGACTAAGTGAAATGATTGGATATAGGAGGCTCATTTGAGATGGTGTTGTTCATGCATCTTAGATTGGGAATTAAGAAATATCAAATGATGATGATTATTGTGTAAAATACTTTCCTTCCAAAAAAGATACTTATGCCACAGTTTCAATTCCTACACCAGTGCATAGAATTCCTCATCATAATTGTTGTAATTCAGTCTAGCATCTAACAATGTCTAAGAATGATATGCAACGGGGTGACCTCCCTATTTAAGTACAACACCAATAGCATAATCAGAAGTTCCCATCTCCACTTTGAAGGGCTGGTGTAAATTAGGAAAATGCAAAAATGGAACTATGCATAAGGTGGTGTGTAGTTTCTAAAAGCATTCTTCAACACCTACATTACACATGAAAAATTATTGGTTAGATAGTTGATGCAAGGGGTATGCAATTTGGGAGAAGTTGGTGATGAAACATCGATAAAAATTAAGACTTCCTAGAAAACTATTCAAATTGCCTATTGTTGAAGGGGTGGGCCATGTGTCTGGCACTTGCACTTTCTCTATATTGGCACGAATACCTTCCCAATCAATGAGAAACCCAATATATTATACGAAGGTTTAGAAAAAAAAAACGTTTCTTCCTTTTGACCTACAACTTGTGCTTAAATAGTAGTTGTAGCACTAGATGAACATGTTTCAAGTGTTCAACCCATGTACAGCTAAAATAAGAATATTTTCTAGATATATGACTGCAAAAAATCCTAGGTGTGGCTGGAAGATATCATTAATAAGTATTTAAAATGTAGCTAGGGTGTTGGTGAGGTGAAAAGAAAACACCAACCACTCAAACAACCCAAATTTGGTTTTAAAAGTAGTTTTATAGGTGTCTCTATAATCCATGAGAACTTGATGATACCCAGCAGTAAAATCCAATTTGGAGAAGAATTGGGTGCCTTGAAGGTTGTCCATCAAACAATCAACCTTGAGTAAGGGATAGTAGTTCATGGAAATGAGTTTATTGAGAGACCTATAATCTATGATCAAGCAGCTTTCTTGGTGTTCTTTCTTAGTTATAATGAAGGTGGGGGATCCATGTGGAGATAGGATATGATGGATTTGGACAAAATCAAGAAAATGTTTGAGTTGGAATTCAACCTCAATAGTCTCTAGGGGAGGTAAACAATTTGTAGGGGAGTTAGGGAGAAAAATTCTAGGAATTAATTCAATAGAGTGATCAATACTATGTATAGGAGGAAACCTATTAGGGGTAGTAAAAACATTAGCAAACTTGTTGATCAACGATAGCATATCAAAGGTGGGGAACCACATATCATTATAAAGTTTCACCAGGAAAATGGGGGAAATATTGAAGAGGTAATAGAGGGGGGAAATATGCTTATGTAGGGCCTAAAAAAATATATCTCCGGTGGAAATACAGACCAAAGTGGATCTCCCTTCCTATGATATGTTGATTTCAAAGTAGATTTTTGGAGATTTAGTGTGGGATTGTGACAACACCAATGCTACATCATCCAACTGATACTCAATGATTTGTAGATTGTGTTCTTCAGGCATATCTTGACAAGTGTTGAAATAGGCATGTAGGTTGTGAATCCAAGCATCAGACACTTTGGTTGCATCTATCCATCATACTTGGGCATAGTAAAGTGGGTGCCTAGTTGGATAATTTGAGTAGATGCTCTAGATTTTATACATATGGATTTAACGAGTGCATGTGATAGACCTAGAATTGAGTTGGACTAAGGAGAATCAACACATTCAAAGGTAGGCTCTTTGTGAGAAGCATTGTATACACAAAGATATGAAAAAAATAAAATAAAAATAAGAATAAATAAATAAATGTGTTTGTTTGGGGTGAGAGGGAGGACCTATAGAATCCTAGAACAAGAAAACTATCGTGTGATCCATGTGGGATTTGAGACAAAGGAACCAAATCATTTGCCAATAAGTGTTGTTGTGAGGGAGGGGATCCCTAAAAGGGATACAAAAGATAGGAGTGAAATTATCCAATACAAAATGATGTAAAGCATACCTTGCTAAAATAGATTATGCAGAGGACATAAAAGAGAATGAAGAGAGAAAATCCAAAACATGTTCATTTTTCTTCTACTAGAAAAAAATCCTCTTATAAGGGTTTACAATGACAAAGTCAAAAATAAATAGCATACTTACTAGAGCACATATCTACATGGATTGTTTAAATATATTAACTGGTGAAGGAAATTAGGGATCTACACTCTTTGAGAAGCTAGAGGGGCATGTTATTATTTGAGAAAAACACTCCTTGGGATGGCCTTCCTCATACTACATTAGAAAATTACCCCAAAGCCTTTTGCGTGAAGCTCAAAGCACTTATCCACTAATATAGATAGCTAAGATAATTAACATATAATATATATCATATATATAATGTTGATTATTTTATAGTGATTATCATTACCCTCAAAGACCAATGTGGATTTGTAATTTAACAATTACCTTTTTT
>SNQJ01S0031742.1:24467-48564 GCA_010110895.2 Picea sitchensis
CCCGGGAAGTTGATGTACCAACTTACCCAAACGGGGCCCACATGACTTTTGGCGCTTCATCTCCCAGGGTTAGGTTTTTGGATGTCTAGGACTTTTGGCATTCCCATTTATTGTAAAAGGGCCTTCAGAGCCTCATTGTAATCTTCTTCTTGCAAATGCAAGTAGCCGTCACATCTCTTCTCAGAGATAAGCTGCCACCATTCTAGCGAGTCTTTCACTCTGTATTTTTACAGTCTCTGTACATTTCTCTGATTAATAGAAATCATGTATTACTATATATCTTTGTTTATGGTTGCATCTCTGATACATTTCTGTTATATTATTGAATATCTTCAATATCTCTGTGCATTTCTTTATTATATCTCCGCTCTCATTTCGTGCTGAAAATAATCCGGATCAATGGAGTTGGTCGTTTTCGTCGGGGTATGAGTTTGCTCATTCATGTTGGTCATTAGTTGATATTTTTAGGTCAAATAGCATCTATCAGATTCATGTCCATGGGAATTTCCCAAGGTTTTTTGTGGTAAATCAGGAAGAGTAGAGTCTGTAATGAACGCAACCTGCTGGCTGGGAAATCAGGACTCTGTGGCTGAGAGTCGGAACCAAGAATCTAGATTGTACTTTCTATGTAATGCTAAGGTTGTAATGTAAGAAAGATATTTAATGATGATATAAAGAAGGGTTAAAGTTTCAAATCTGATGTGCCCTTACATTGTTGCTTATGCATTTCAGTCTCCATGTATAGATTATGAGTTACAATTGTTGCTCTTATGGTTAACTGATGCTCGCAATACCAGTAGGTTTGGTTCTTTCATTTAGTTGTTTCTGATCTGATAATGTTAATTGCGTAAGGATTGAAGTAAGTTCTGAACACTCCATGGACCTTCTGTAGTATTCTCCCTACCCTTCCCTACCTCTCTATCTCAGCAAGGCTTCAGGTGAGACTTCTTCTCTTCGGAGGAGATGAAAATGCAAGCGCTCTAGACTACACGGTGCCTTTTGTTTGTAACTTGAGAAGGACCCTGGTCTGAACAAAATCATGCCAACATTGGTTATTATACAGCCGTTAGTATGGTGCTTATGATTTTTGGATAATGGTTGGCATTGGTCACAAGGGTTTGGTGTTGTTTACACATGTCGTGTCCTATAGATGATGTTTTGTGAAATAGAGGATTGGATTAGATATTTCTACTACATCTTTTATCGTTGGTATAATAGGCTTGAGTGTGTGTGGCCTGGTCACTCATAGGCAACTTAATAATTAGCCCAGAATGATGTTTTGAGTTATGTCATGGTCATATGTTGTTGTGTGATTACTGGAAATATTACACTGTGGGATTATCTTAGTTGTGCACCATGTATAGTATGGATGACTTGTTTTATGCTCAGTAATACCCATTGAGTTTTAAGTGTGTTATTTATTGCAATTGATCACTGTTGATGACAGTCGTGTTGGATATTTGGCTTGTCTTTTAAGTCGCATTGAGATGTTTTACAGTCACATGGTTAGATGGATTCGGAAATTTACTTTTGCATAGCCTGTGTCTAAATGATGACTGTTGGTTGTATAGTCAATTTCCTTTTCATGCATGGCATCTGAAGTTTGATTATTTTGGTTTTCCACTGCATATATATGTGGGAACAAATATGAATACATATATTGATTGGATCTATTACAGAAATAGTGTCTTCATTATTATTTTGAAAGAACGACTTTTAAATATAGATATGGATTGAAGAAATGTATGGCAGTGGTGGATGTTAATGATTACAGATTGGAAATGAGTGTTGTTGTTGACTATTATAAAATGCATAATGTACAAATAAAAGGAACATAACCTATTACAAATTGTGTGAAATACTTTTGTTGTAATGGCACTGTGTTGGATATTAATGGACAGTGAAATTAGGAAAATACACAAGAATTATTACTCAGTCATCTAATTGTTGGTTGATGCATATTTTTCTTACTGCAAAATATGTTATGGATTGCTTGATTAATATCATGAATAGTAAATGTTTTTTTCCCCCTCATTATCTCATTTTCTGCTAATTACAACCCCCTTTCATATCCGATATTCATTTTGTTCACCCTTGTTCTGATATTGATTACAGCTAAGAAAATTTATGTGTTAAGTGGATGAAGTGGCAGTGTCTTGAGTGGATTGCAATAAAAAATTTTGGGTTGATTTATAGTTGATTGTTGTTGTCATTGAGCAGTGACCATTTCTTCTCCCCTTTCATTATATCATATTTTCACTCAATACCAACCCCTCATGTATCCCATAACATTGTTTTACCCCCCTACTCGTTGATTAACGTTAAAACAATTTGTATGGATTGGATTGCATGAGCTTGTTAAATTATGAGACAAATCTATTTTGTATTTTTAAGGTGTAATGTCCCTCGACCGAACCCAATTGTAAATGTGATATAAGTGTACTTAAGTTGGTGAGTTGTTTTCACATAATTTTGTAATTCACTTTCCATGGCA
Source organism: Picea sitchensis (assembly GCA_010110895.2). NCBI lineage: Eukaryota > Viridiplantae > Streptophyta > Pinopsida > Pinales > Pinaceae > Picea > Picea sitchensis. The sequence goes on from SNQJ01S0031742.1 coordinate 26,962, forward strand.
TAGTGCGTGCATGAACTGCGCATTAAAATGATGTAGTATGCACATTCTCGGATACCGTGCACAGTAACTAAAGTGCACGCAGTATGGAAGACAACAAGCCTCGTGTATACGATATGTGGTATAGGTTGGTGAGCCAGTTATTATAAGTTGGGATGCTTATGTTTGGTATTAGACTGGAATGCCTAGATGTTAAAGGCCAATGTGCCTATTTTGTACATGTCTCGTGATTAATATAAAATACATCGTTGCGCGCAAACCTGTTGGTTGTGGAGCCTGATTATCTTCCTGATTCAAAGGTATTTTACTTTCAGCCATGTTTATACCCCATGAAGTATTTACACCCCAGAAGTATGTACACTCTTCCACGCGGGGGAGTGCAGAGGGGGGGTACCCCCTCTGCGTGGTCCGGGGGGGATATCCCCTCGATTGGAGGGTCTGGGGGCAAGCGGGCCCCCAGTGAGGGTTCGAGGGAGAAGCCCTCGAAGGAAAAATTGCCTTGTAAATGTATATTGTAATTTCATTGTAAATCTGGACCGTTCATTATAAGGTCGCAGATCTAACGATAGAGATTATGTTAGGTTTTTTTTCCCTAGAAGGCAACCCTCTTTTATGAGGGAAAGGTATTGCGGCTATGGTTGATGACAAATATTGTATTATGAGAGAGGATACTGTGAGAGAAAGAAGAGGAAGTTACAGTGGGTTTTCTATAGGTTGTATCCCTTCATTTGTTGGATAATAATAAAGGAAGGACCTGGCAATTTCTCTGGTGGATGTAGCCCACACTGGGTGAACCACGTAAATCTGTGTCTCTCTTGTATTGTTTATCTTTTGTGTTTTGTTTCCACATTTGTCTTATTTTATTTCTCCACGATCCTGTTTTTCTAACAAAACCAACCACGATAAAAGAGATGGGGGACTGAACTTCACCAGTTAGGTAAAGGGAGGGCCAAAAGTCAAGGGAAAGGGCTAAGCTAGAAAGATTAAGCTAAAAAGGGAATATTATATTAATATTTCCTAAAGCATAAAGTATGGATAGTTATTTTATCCTAAGTTCTAAAGTTGGGGACAAGTGGACCAAAGTAACTTCTGATATGACAAGTGTCAAGCTGGGGACATGAATTCATATCATGGAGACTTAGCTCTTTTGGTCACTTTTCACGGGGATTCTTACTAGCAGCTTGACCATCATTCTCACCAACACTTTCACAATGAGTTTCACAGTGATTCCTTCCATCACTCAGTTACCCAGTCAATGATTCCATGACCATTTTCACTCACGCGGTCTATTATCCTTGAGACATCCATTTCACCATATATGAGCCTGTTCCCATAGCCTTTTCTGGTTGGTGTACCTTGTTAGCTTGGAGCGGGATTGAAGAAGTGGGTTGTCAGACCCGTGAGCAATTATCTGAGTGAGAGAATTGTTGGGGATTGATTCCCGAAGGTGCTATACTACAGCTACAGTGCTCTTAGACTTCCTGTCTGGCCTGTTGTTGAAGCCCTAGAAGGGAAGTGGGGCAGTTGAGGGACTATTGAGCAGAGAAGGGGCACACTTCCTTAGGTGGGGCAGGCATGTGGGCAATGAGAGGTTGTAGGTTGTTAGTTGAGTGAGCACCTGAGACAGAGTCTTTCTTGTTGTCCATGAGCCTTAGCCTAGTTAGGAACCCTTTACCCAGGGGCAATTCAGTCCCAACTCGACGGTGACTCACTGTTGAGAGTGATGAAAAGTGTAGTCTAAGGCTGGGAGGTTTGTGGACGGTCTGTATGCAGTTGGTGACAATATTTCCAAGATAAGTACCAATCGTATGATAAAATGATATGTTGCATTGTTGTTTACGTTCTTATGTTACGGTTGATCATATATGTGATTATAATGTCCTGTATGTTTATGGGTATTTTCCTGTATATGTTGCATATCTATGGTTACTATTATTTCAGTATAAAGTCGTATATTACAGAATGGAATTGTTTGTATATGTTTATATGTAAATCTTACACAAGAGTGTTGTATGTATATGTTTAAAGTTGCATGCAGTTTGAAGAGAAAATTTATGTGGTATAGGTCAGTTGATTACTGGGTAAGTTACCGTATGTTCTGCAGTAAGAGAACGAAAGCGTTCCCTAGAGTAGCATGGCCTGGTCTGTAAAAGGATAGGGATGTTATCAACTGGTGTCAAAGCATGAGAGATTTCTCTAGAGTGGCATTTCCCTGGTCTATGGTTGGTCGGGGGAACGTTACATTTAGTAGTTTTCATGCATGGTTATTTAAAAGACTATTTGATAATTGTTAACATATGCAGGATGAGTTTTTTCAGTCGGGGAAGCCATGGACGAGGAAACAGAGTTAGAGGGAACTGGAACCGAGGCCCAAGAAGGCCTAGGTTCTCTATACATTTTGATGTTGATTCAAAAGATCTTGGCCAATTGTTTCATTTTAGATTATTTAATTGGATTGGACGGGGAATAGTCCAATCGAGGCCTCCTTTCTAAGCCCCTCAATCCCCCGACATCCTTGTGCCTCCTCATGTCTCTTTACAGCCCGAAGTCCCGTAAAATGATGGGTGGCAGGAGATTGTTCACTCGGTAGTCTCTCAACACCATGGCTGGCCAAAATTAAATTTGCCTACTCCTCCACCTTTGAACCCCGTTGTCCAAGCTTCCCCTAACCACTCACTAGTGAAATCCTCCCATGCCAGCAAGAGATTGAATACTGAATCCCACCATGCATTTGATAAAGGAAAAACTATCATTGCCCCTTCTTCACCCTCCGATGACTCTAACAAATCTATGTCTTCGTGGATGCATTTGAGAGACGATTGTTTCCATGTGATTAGTGAGATAAATCCTAGAGGCTCTGGCCAGCCCAAGGAAAAATCAGGAAAAGAAAGAGGTGACAACAACAACCAAGGAAGGGTTGCATCACAAACTAGAAAATATGGCTTTTGATTTTTATGTTATTTATTGTTTTATGACGGTGGACTTCATGGATTTTGGACAACATGTTTTATTTTGAATATATGAGTATTATTTTGAATTATTTTCAAATTTCATGAGCTAAATTTGCCAAAAGTAAATGTGTTTGAGGGGAGGCACAAGGGATGTGTTGTTTAACTAATGGATTTTGTGTATGATGGTTATGTTTGTTATGAAGTAAAGGGAGTCACAAGGGGTCCCACCTACTAGTTATTATTTATTTATGACCCTATGATGATTATTACTTCCCTCCCCCCCTCCCCTAACTAATGTTAGTTGAGTCTTTAATTATCTTAACTAATAAGTTGGTCCAACTACTTCAACAAATTCTAATTTGTTAAAAGCAGAAGTAAGGGGAGGAACAAGAGGAGGATAGAAGTAGAAGCATGAAGGTTTTCTCTTTGAGTTTGTGTTGAGATAATTCAGTTTTCATTCATTCGTATATTCATCATAAGCCTAATTCTCTTTTATGATAGCAGGGTCTTATTGTAGATAACAATATTCAGGGCTGAATCAAATCATTCAAACACTTTTTCTTCAGAGGTGTTGATCTATCTTTGATAGCCTATGTAGTCTTGTCTGTTTGTGAATTAGTTTTCATGACTGACAAAGGCTATTGTGCAGAGTCGAGTGGGCAACAATCTGTGGCAAGTTGATCCAGCTTCTAGAGTTCAGTTCCGGTTTTCTGTCAGAGGTCCTTTTGTATGTTCCATTGAGGATGTCTAAGTTTGACTTTGGTCCAAGATTTCTGTATGAGATTTTGTAAAGAAAATGACTCTTTGATGAATTGGAATGAAATAAACAATTGCTTTATGTCTCAATTGTCTTGATTATCATCTTGGTGTCTTTACTTCTATTCTTACATTTATTTTAGCAACTGATATGTTCAGAAAAATACATGAAAAGTGTATTTCCAACAAGCTTTTTGTTGATAAAAGACTATCCTAAGCACTTGTAATTAATAATTGTATATATTTTTGTTGGCTATAAACATAGGGTGATATTCCCATCTACTTTACCTTAGCCAAGTAAACTCTGAAAATGCTTGAGTAAGATCAATTTATATATTTTCCTCGACATTTTTTTGGCGTCCATAATGGGTAGATCTTCAATATCTCTCTGGTTAAATTTTATACTCGATTTTCATCGATACATATTTCTTTTTTGTTTTTGATTCTTTGACTGTTTTGTTTGATGATTGTTCCTGCTGTGAGATAGCCCAATATTGAGCCCGGTCTCCAAGACCAGACCAACATTTCTTTAAACCTGTTTCATACCATTTTGGACACTGCTAGGACCTGTGTTGAACTTAACCATTCTTGGGCAGCAATTGAACGATATATTAGTGCTCAAGAACAACTGGAAGATAGGCATAGATAGCCTAGAAACCAACAATAACCCTTCTTTCTTCAAGTCTTGGCCTTTTTTCTTTCATGTCCTTTGATTCTCGTGATTCTAGAAGAAGAAGAGGCTTGTCACCCAAAATCAGTCCCATTGTTGAGATAGGAAGGAGAAATGTTGTGTTATCTTCCCAACGAAGTTCTCTAAGGAGAACTTTATCTGATTCATCCAGCTCGTCTTTCTTTCCCTCGTCTATCATCCACAAGATGGCATCTAGTGGTGGCTCTGGTGGCACGGGAAGTGCTCCATATTCCCAATATTCATCGTCATCAGTTATTGGTAGCTTGTACATCCACCACATCCCTGTCCAATCCACTATGAACCCCGCCAAGGTCATCAAGAAGTATTGAGTTTTTCAGTTTGAAGAAGACACCACAACTACACCATGGCATCTGTCCTCTCCTCTTAACCTAGCTCCTGCTACTCACCCACTTCAAAATTTTAAGGAACATTTTCCTAAGTTTTCAGTAAATAACATTGTTAGTACCAATGAACACTTAGTGGCATTTTTGAATGCTTGTCATAACATAGGGGCCAACGACAACGATACTTGCATGTGCCTATTCATCAATTCCTTGGAAGGAAAGGCTGTGGATGACTTTTTTGACCTTCCTCGTAAGATTTTTTCTACCTAGGAGGAATTAATCTACTGGTTTAGATCCACTTATGGGCAATCCAAAAGCCCTTCTGAGAAGTTAAGGGAGTACAATAACGTCATTTACAAATATGGTGAGACCATCAGGTCTTTCAACTTGCATTTCACCAAGTTGTATAATCAAATCCCCAAACTTATTCACCCTCATAACCAAGCCGCCTTCATGCATTACTAAAATGCATTGCCTTCTCCTTATTGTCATAGGCTTGAATAAAAATCCATTGATAATCTTGGTTCCACTCTGCACACTTGTGTAGAGTATGAAGAATAGCTTGAATGAACTGGTCTACCCTAGGGAGAATCAGTTAGATAGATAGACATGTCTGCTCTCTTACATCTAGTACAAGATATGAAAAATCATATGATATCATTTGAGTGGAAGGGTATTGTCTCCCCCCTCACCCCTGGAGCTTCATCCTCTTTTGCCTCTCCTTTTAGAAGTCGAGTTGAAAATAATTTTCAGCCCAAGGTTATCCTGCCTAGGAGTTGGTGTAAATTTTGTGAGGAACAACATGAAGAAACCACATGTGAGGTAAGGAAGAGTGACAGAGACAAGATCTTTGGTAAAAGACTAGAATCCACTATCATTGTCCTAGATTTTTCCAAACCAGAATATGTCATGGTTATCAATACCAGAAACAAATCCTATGCCCCAAAAGGCAAGTTTGATCCTCCTCGTAGTTCTTCTAGCCCGAGCTCATCCTCAACCGCTCATGCGCTCATCCTCAACAGCTCATGCGCCCCAGGTTCCTAAAATTCCTGAGAGTCAAAGAATCACTCCTTCCCCCCCCCTCTTCCAAATACAACATCTTGAATCAATCGGATAACACCAAAGTAGATGCAACCCTCCTAGACATGGTTTTCGTCCCTAAACATCAGATGCATCTGAAACAATTCATGGAAGGAAAGGATTTCGTTGTAGCCAATATTTCTGAAGAGGTAAGAAAAGAGGATTCTTCTGTAAATAAAGTAGGTGTACATAACTTTAGATACCCTGTAAAAAATCCCCCTTTTATATTTTTGTAAAGATCATGGATAAAATCACCCATTGTTGCCTCATTGATGGTGGTTTAGGCCCAAGTGTTATGTCGAAGATTATTATGGAAGAGCTAGGCTTATCGTGTACAAACGAAAACACCTGAAGCATTATGATGCAACCCTCCTCAAACTGCGAGTCGAAAGGTTATGTACACAGGATCATTCTTCTCTCCTTGGCCCGAAGAGCTCTTAACAACCGCTCTTCTATTACCCTTTTGGGAAATCTGCACCCACAATCAACTTCAAGAAATCCCTCTTATACTTCAGGAGGTCGGACTTCGCACCTTCACGAATCCGGTGATCAAGCGTCTTGTGTCCAATCTCCAAAACCCAAAAACAGTCAACGCTGACCTTTTCTCTTTCCCCTTCGGACTTCTCCCTATCACGATTTTAGCAGTCGCGATATCGAGCAACTCGTTCCCTCGATTGTCGAAACCCAATTTTTCGAAATTCTGATGTGCTCACAAGGCTGACTTTTCAACACCCCTTTACTCTGTCGGGACTTAGGACTTCGCAATATCGTGAATCTTAATGCAAGGGACTCAGATATTTTCCCCCCGAAAACCTGAAATGGTCTACAGAGTTTGACTCCGTGTCGATAGTGCGCCACCTATCCGCCTCACTGACTCCTCTGGACCCACACCATCCTTTTATCCTTTGGGACTTTGCGTTTCATGATATCGCGATTCCCGTTGCAAAGTTTACGGGACTTCCACCTACGAATCTCGAAATAGGAATCCACCTACAAATCCAATGGCCCTTGTGGTTTGGATCTACGATCCTACTCCTCCTGAGCTTAGAACCTTTGGGAATACTCGCGGTAACTCCCTTGCTCTTTCGTTAGATCTGATGGCTCACGGGACTTTGTGAATTCTTCATAGAGAATTTCGACCATCCGTTCTTCCTATGAGAACCTCTGCACAAACTAAACAAGGTGTCTCTCTCCACAAAACTCGTCCTCCTGTGGTCCCTCATTACTATGCCTTCCTCTAATTCTTCTAGATACTTGGCCTCTGCCTTCCTTCGACTCCTTCGAAGGTCCAAATCCTTCTGAACTTTCCACGACTTCGGGTCCTTCAGAAAATTTCTGCTCACACTCCTTGCGGTAGACCTTCAAACACTTTCAAGTGCTTAACTCCCTTCGACTCTTCACACTCCTGCAGCAGTAGTCTCTCAACCAATCATCCAGGTCACTAAACTTGAATCTATACTCAGCTTGCATACACCTTGCACGACTCTTATGCCCAACTGCACTTTCGAGGGAATGAGAACAAAAGCTATCTCTCCTGAGCTTTCATAGACAAACCTCTGAACACTTTGTCGACACACTCCTTGTGGACAATTCAACTGCACTCCTTGCAGGAACTCTTGCTCATATAGAGAAACAATTAAAACTCATTTCTCTTACTCTCTCTCTCTCAGATTTCAGACATTCAACAAGAAATCATTCATACATAGCATAAAAGAAATTGCATGACAGAAAGAGTAAAACATTCATGAGCATAACATTCAAAAATACATACACAGAGAATATATGAACACCATGAGTCTGAATCACAACTTTCTTGTATTAATTCAGAACTTCTATACATGGAGTCTACTACACAGCTCTCTGCTTCTCCTCTATTCTCTTGCTAATGTTACAATACACAAATGAGGGTGTCTATATCCCATTTCCCTCTCTCATTCTAAAACTGTCTAATATACACATTCAATTCTATCTACCTTCATTTATTATCATAATTGCCTTCTGTCTACTAAGGATGAGAGAAGATCGCTCAAGGTCCATTTACATTTTACAAGTGCGCCTTCATTTAATTGTCTCATTTAAGGTTGGTGCATTTAACTTCAAGATAATTTCAAAATTTGTGTTGGGCTTGTCCAGCTGTCCGATGTCTCCGCGCTGGCTCGCTTGAGATGCTCCTGCATCATACTCCCTCGCTTGAAAATTTTCATGGGCTCCTGTCCATGAGCTCGTGCACGGTCTATCCATGCCTCTGGATCTCTGCTTCATTCTCCCAGCTGGCATATTCAACTGGATGGCCCTTCCACTTGACCAAATACTCAAAATATTGCTTTCGCCTAGTCTTTCTGCTCACTCTTTTGTCCAGTATGTGCTCCATTTGCGGATTTTCTGCAACTGGCATCTGCTTTCTCCACTGCACCTCTGGCTGCTCATTTTCTGTCCCTGCCTCCTCAGGTTTATATGGGTACAAATCTGAGACATTGAATATCGAAGAAATTTCGATCCCATCGGGTAATTCAATCTCGTAAGTATTTGCCCCAAATTTCTTCAAGACCTTACATGGTCCGATTTTCTTCATCTTCAGTTTATTAGATGTTCCTCTCGGGAACCTTTCATTTCTCAAATGTGCGAGAATAAAATCACCAACTTTGAACTGAAGTTGTCTTCTGTGTTGATCTACTCTCCGCTTATATTCCTGATTTGAATTATGCAATCGGTCCTTCACCTAGCTGTGAAGTTCCTTCATCGCCTCTGCGAAATATTCTGCACTAGGGCTCCTAGTCGCAGTCTATTCTGAATCCCTCAGCTCAAAAATCCCTCTCAACTTCATACCATATACAATCCAAAATGGACTCTGCCCTGTGCTTCTGTTAACTGAGTCGTTATATGAAAATTTTTCCTATGGTAATATATTGTCCCACTGGCTGTGGTGTTCTTTCACCAGGATTCTCAACAAGTCTCCCAGACTTTTGTTCACCACTTCTGTTTGTCCATCCGTCTGAGGATGATAAGCTGAACTAAACGAAAAAGCTAGTTCCCCGCTTCTTCCATAAGTTCCTCCAAAAGTGTCCTATGAACTTGGTGTCTCGATCCGAAACTATGCTCCTTGGTAAGCCGTGAAGTCGAATGACTTCTTTGAAAAATAGATTCGCAATGTGAGTTGCGCCACTGGTTTTCTGACATGGAATGAAATGTGCCATTTTGGAAAATCTATCCACCACCACAAACATTGAGTCAAATCCTCTTTGTGTCCTTGGCAATCCCAATATGAAATCCATGCTGATTTCATCTCACGGCTTCTCAGGTATGGGCAATGGTTGATAAAACCCTGCATTCTGTCTCCTTCCCTTCGAATGCTGGCAAATTATGCATCTATCCACGAACCTCTCAACGTCTTCTTGCATTCCCGGCAAAAAATATGACTCATTCAACTTTTTGAACGTCTTGTCGTGACCAAAGTGCTCGACCAATCCTCCACTATGTTTCTCCTTCAGCAAATTCTCACTCATGGAGCATTTCGGAATACATAGTTGATTACCTTTAAATAATAATCCTTCATGGATCATGTACTCGTCCCATTGGCTTCTATCTCTGAGAATTGGATTCTCAACTGCTTAATACACCTTTTTAAAATCCGGATCATCTATATACATGTCCCTGAGATCATCAAAACCCAATGTTTTGACCTTGAACTCCTGCAATAGCAAACACTTCCTGCTCAAAGCATCAACAACTTTGCTAGCAGTACCAGAGATATGTTTAATCACAAAAGTGAAATTTTGCATATATTCAACCCATTTAACATGTCTCTGATTCAAATTCTCCTATTTAGTCACAAACTGCAATGCATGATTGTCACTGTATAGGACAAACTCCTTCGGAATCAAATAGTGTCTCCACTTCTTCAATGCCTAAATGATAACATAAAACTCCTTGTCATACGTGGAGTACTTCACCTTTTCTTCATTCAGCTTCTCGCTGAAGTATGCTATCGACATGTCTTCTTGACTTAAGACTGCCCCTATTGCAAATCCACTTGCATCTCATTTCACTTGAAATGTCTTTCGGAAATCCGACAACACCAGAATTGGTTGTTCCGTGATCTTCCTCTTCAACAGATTAAAACTCTTTTCAGCTTCTTCTGTCAAGTGAAAAGACTTATGTCTCTTATTCACTGTGTCCATCATTGTTGCACTGATTCCACTGAAATTCCTGATGAATTTTCGGTAGAAACTAGCCAATCCCTGAAAACTTCTCACCTCAAATATACTTTTTGGTGATGGCCAATTTTTTATCACTTCTACCTTATCTGGATCCATCCTCAATTTATCTACAGAAATAAAAAAACCCAGATAAATGAGCTATGTCTTCATGAATGAGGATTTTTTCATGTTGATCAACAGCTTCTCCTGTTGTAGCCGCTTCATCACTGTAGCCAAATGATTCAGATGCTCTACCACTGTTTTACTGAAAATTAGTATGTCATCCAAATACACAATGACAAATTTTCTGATGAACTCCCTCACGACTTCGTTCATCAACCTCATGAAAGTACTTGCCACATTTGTTAAGCCAAATGGCATAGCAAGCCATTCATACAACCCTTCGTTGGTTTTGAATGTTGTCTTCCATTGATCACCTTCTCTCATGCAGATCTGATGATATCCACTCTTCAAATCAATCTTTGAAAAATACTTTGCTCCATTCAAGCAATCCATCAGATCATCCATCCTTGGCAATGGAAATCTGTACCTGATGGTTATTTTGTTGATCGCCCTCGAGTCAGTACACATCCTCCAACCTCCGTCTTTCTTCAGACTGAGTACTGTTGGAACAACACATGGACTCAAGCTCTCTCTGACCAACCCTTTGTCCATCAAATCTTGGACTTGTCTTTTGACCTCTTCATTCTCTTGCGGCGTCAATATATACGTGGCTTTGTTTGGTAAACTGGATCCTGGTATGAGATCAATATGATGACTCACACTTCTGATCGGTGGCAACGAACGAGGTAATTCGTCCACTACTATGTCAGAGAACTCTTCCAGTAGTTCCTGAATCTCTTCTAGTAAATCATCCACTCTTGTGTTGGTCAAAACAATTTTTGGTTTCCTGACCACAATGAATTCCGGTTCTTCTTTCTTCTTTACCTCGGTAAGAAGTTCCTTCCCACTCATGAGAAGTACAGTGTTGCTTACTTCAAGTTTCACCTCCTTATCCTTGATTGGAAGTAACATGTGAGTTCTCCCATTCTTCTATAGGGTGTATGTGTTCATTCTCCCATCATGAATCACATTCTTGTCATATTGCCATGGTCTACCCAGCAATAGATGACAAACATCCATAGGAATAACATTACATAAGATCTTATCATTATATCCTCCTATATTAAATTCAACTAAACATTGTTTAGTGACAGTTACCTGATGTCCTTTTTGTAGCCATGAAACTTTGTATGGGCTTGGATGATCAATCATATCCAGCTCCAGCATTTCTACCATCTCAGTTGAAACGAGATTATCTATGCTACCACTGTCTACAATGAATTTGCATACCCTGTCCCTGTTTTTGCAAGTAGTCCGTAAAAGTCTGTTTCTTTGGACTGAACTCTCCACCTCCTTATGTGGTGTCAAAATAGCTTTTCGCATTATCAACAATATTCCACCTTCAACATCTTCCACCTCAACATCTCGCCTCTATGCTTCAGCGATGTGAGCTTCTCCTCCTTCTTTATTTTTGTCTAGACACTCATAAGACTTGTGCCCATTTTTTCCACATGTGAAGCATGTTATTACTCCACCTCTCCCTCTTCCTCTACCTCTAATACGAGGAAAAACAATATTATCATCATAATCTCCTCTCTGTTCGGTATGCTACCCTCTTTGTTCAACATATTTCCCTCGCTGTGAGATTCCACCTCTCTCAGTTCGAGTCTGAGGTTTTTTCTAGTCCTCCTTGGGATTCTAATTTCTTTCCCGGACAACTGATTTGCCCCTGGGCTGACTTCTTCCACATCCTCTTTGACCTTGCTTTTGACTCAGCTTCTCTTCATCTTTTAGAGCCATTTGATAAGCGTCTTCCACCGTTCGGATGGTTATCATTCTCATCTCATCCTGGATGTCATATCTCAGGCCATTCATATATCTGGAAACCTTTTCATCATTTATCTCATGATGACCTGCCCTGATGTTCAGTCTGTAGAACTCTTCAGTGTATTCCTTCACTGACATCAGCTTCTGTCTCAGGTTCTGCATCCTTTGAAACAGAGTGATCTGGTAATCTCTGGGGATGAATTTTAGCTTCATCTTCGCAATCATCCTGTCCCATCTTTTGATCTTTTTCTCTCCTTTGCAGTGTGTGTCATCTTGTAGTTCATCCCACCACAATGCTGCATGTCCCTTCAATATTGTGACAACATGCTTGACCTTCTTGTCCTCTTCAACATCTTTGTATTCAAAGTATGTGTCCAGAGCTCTAATCCAGTCTAGAAGCTCTTCTGCATCCAAGTTTCCCTCATAAAATGGAATGTCCATTTTCGCTCTTGCACCCATTCTTGCAATAGCCCTAATCAAATGTTCGTTTGCGACATCTTCGGCTGCAACTTCCTCTTCTCCATGTTCAGCCTCAATTTCATTTTTGGAATCACTAAGATCCTGTTGGAGCCCGAAGTCACTCCTGGATTGCTTGCAGGAGCAGAGCCCGACGCCCATCAGTTTAATGTGATGATTTGTTTGAAAGGGGTGATCAAATGGAAGCAAACTCGGAACAGTCGTCTCAACTCAGAAACTAGGCCAGGCATGCATGAACAAGTGAGGTCTTGATAAACTTCAAACAGTGAGTTGCAATAAAGGGTGAGTAGGGGGAAGACTTCATAAGAAGGGTGCAAGGGTATGTTGTAGGTATCAAGCTTCTAACAGACTGTGAAAGCAGGCATCTGAAAGAAATATCTTCTTACTTCCAAATGTGGGAAACCAAAGAAAACAACAATGCAACAATAAATCATTTATCATAATAGAACTGTGTTAATCCATGCAAAGCATTCGATCATGAACTCTCCAGCCAAGGATGAAACATAGATGGAAAAGGAAAACTGTCTGTCATAAACCAAGAAGTCTCAAACACTGATACATAACCCAGAAATCTAGGATATTTACTAAAACTTTACAGTCGGGATCTTAGCTCTACCATCTATCAATACAAAAATGGCGAAAACGCCTTCATATACTCCAAACAACAACAACAGCGGAACCGAGATGTGGCATTGAAAGGTTTGCATCTGCATGGCTTCTGACAGTCAACCTCTGAAAGATCGTGCAACTTATGTCAGACTCAATCTGGCTCTTTAACAGTTCCAACGACGAATCGACGTGCCTTAAATTCATGGCCGTGCTTTCCCATTATGGCGGAGATGATGTCTAACCACCACCAACCGCTTCAATAACTGCTTCATAGGGATTGAGGATGACCTGGCCAGCTTGGCATCTTTGGGACGTGGAAGGATTCTCGCGTAGCCACCTGGAATAACCGACTGGCTCGAAGGATATGCGTGGAGGCCGACACAGAAGGTGGGGCATGGGAATGGAGTGATGGGGTGTGCAAAGGATGACAGAGGATAGTTCATGGTGAAAGACCTCAGGAGGAAAGAGGGAATATGAGATATAACAAACTCTCCTTTTGGTGAAGGGCTGACGTGGGAAAGAGCGGGACACATAGCGAGCTGCAAGTGGATGATGAGAAGGAGGGAGGACCATGTGGACCAAAGAGGGGAGGTGGATGGATGAAACGCGACAGTAGAAGAAAGGTGGAAAGGAGGATGACATGATAGGGGAAAGGGCCCACGCTAGTTAAACCCAGAGCGGCTGAGAAAGATGGGGTTGTCCGAGCGCCATTGATCCGGGCGCTGTAATCTAGGCCGTGGGAAGTTTCTTGCTCGATTCCGGAAACCCCCCCCCCCCGCTTAAAGGTCGAAAGGCAAGGGGGGTCCGGAATTCGTTGTCCGTCGTTGATCTAGGCACACAAATTCCAGCCGTCCAAAAGTGATTCTCGTTTAACACAAACACACTTGCACCCAAAACTTAGGACAAGTGGGTTTTGAACCATCCTTTTACATTCTAAACCCTTTACAAGAAATATCACTAACATTTGTCTCCATGGGGGATAGAGTCGTCCTTGTGATGCTCTAAGAACTCTTTTTGCAGATTCAGTGCCTTTGCTGTTGGGCTATGGAGTCATTTATTAGTCCGAAAAACAAAAACGGAAACAATATTTACAAAACAACACAAAAGAGCCAACTACGGCTTACAAAAAACACTTTTTTAAGAAATGCCCATTAACTGGGCTGCTAAAAACTTCTTTGCCTTCCAGATCCTGCAACCTATAAGTGTTGTTGAAAATACTTCAAGGATCTTGAAAGGCTCGAACCAGAGGGCATCAAATTTACTGTGTTTGCCCTTTTCTTGTCTAGGTGCATCCCATTTGAGCACTAGGTCACCCTATCTGAATTATTTCTTTCTGTTCTTCCTGTCAAAAGACTACTTGATCTTCTGCTGATGGTTGTAGGCTTTGTCCCTGACTTGTTCTCTTATCTGCTGCACTTCCACCATTTGATGAATCCTTCTGAGCACATGGTTAGGTTCTCCCTCAAGGTCCTGGAGGAATTTGGCCACAGATAGGGCGAGCTGAGTAGGGAAAACTGCCTCTATTCCATACACAAGTTGGAAAGGTGAGATGCCCAGAGATTTCTTTGTTGTCACCCGATCAGCCCAAAGAGCAAATTTGAGCTTGGAGTCCCAGGCTCTCTTATTGTCCTCCAATAGCTTCTTGATAAGCTGGATTAGGGTTTTATTGGAAGAATCTGCCATTCTGTTCCCTTGAGGATAGTAGGGAGTAGAATGAATTAGTGAAATTTCGAACTGTTCACAGAATTCGACCAGAGGCTCAGAATGAAAGGGAGAGGCATTATCAGTGACGATTCTACTGGGGAAACGAAACCTTATTATGATGTCCTCCAGGAAGCCGATAATTACCTTGTGAGAAGTGCTCCTGGTAGGGACAACTTCTATCCATTTGGTAAAGTAGTCGGTTGCAGTCAGAATCCATCTGTGCTGGCCACTTGAGGGAGGATGAATCTCTCCGATGAAATCCAATCCCCACTGCTGGAAGGGTGCTGAAACTACCACAGGCTTTAATGGCAGGGATTTGAGCTGCTGCTTTATTGAGAATTTCTGGCATTTGATGCAAGCTCTGATTTTCTTGCAGACATTGGGAAATAAGGTGGGCCAATAATACCCAGCTCGGAGGATCTTGTGCGCTGTGGTATTCCAAAAATGATGGCCTCCACAGAGACTGCTATGGAAATCAATCATAACCTTCTGTGCCTGCTGCGGGTCTAGACACCTTAGTAACACCCCCAGAGGGTCCTTCCAATATAAGGTTTGGCCAATGAGGCAATACCTGACAGATTTGAGCTTTAAAGCTCTTGCCTTGATTTTTTCCATCCCATCAGGAGGCCTCAATTCTTGCAGAAAGTATAATATATCCTTGTACCAGGCGCACGCTGCTAGTGGAAAAGCTCTTTGGGAACTTCGGTTGGATGACTCAGCTTGCTCGTTGATGCAATTTATTCCCAAGACTCTGCAATTGGATTCGGCCAGCAACTTGGCTAAACCCTGCCCCTTTATTAGTTTGGTGGGCTTAATCTCCAGATCAAATTCTAGGATCTTAGTGATCCATTTACCTCTCCTCCCGTCTATGTCAAGCTGTATAATAATGTCCTTCATAGAGGCTGAAGGGACATATGCAGTGATTCTTGAATGCAAGACATAGACTCTGAAAGCCTTGAGGGCTTTCACCAGGGCATAGGCTTGCTTCTCCATGATCTCGTATCGGAGCTCTGCATCTCTCAGTGCCTTGCTAAAGAAGGCAATAGGCTGATCTTGTCCTTGATCATTTTTCTGCAGTAAGACTGCTGCTACTGTATCAAAAGAAGCAAAAGAAAATATCAGAAAATCTTTGAAATAATCGGGACTGATTAGCACAGGTGCCTCAGTCAATGCTTTCTTTATTTGATCGAAAGATTCCCTGGGTGCAGAGTTCCATCTTACTTCACTCCCCTTCTTGAGCATGGCAGTGATGTGTTTCACCAACTCAGCGAAATTTGAAACAAATCTCCTCAGAAAATTAATCCTTCCCAAAAATGCCTAAACCTCCTTTTTAGATCTGGGAAGGGATAGGGCCTGAATTGCTTCTACCCTATCGGGATCGATCCTTACTCCCTCTGCTGATACTATATGACCTAACAGTTTTCCCTCTTGCATGGCGAACAATGATTTCTTGGGGTTTAGAGATAGGCCATACCTCTGACACTTCTGGAAAACCTTCTTCAAGTGGTAGCGGTGCTCTTTATCAGTCTTGGAAAAACCTGTTATGTCATCCAGGTAAATCACCACAAACTTATCTTTTTCCCCGATGAAGGCTATGTCCATGGCTCGTTGAAATGTGGCCCCTGCATTCATCAGTCCAAAAGACATCTTGGCATACATGAATGTGCCCCAAGGAGTGGTGAATGTTGTTTTTTCTCGGTCCTCAGGCATGACTGATATCTGATTATATCCAGAGAAACCATCAACCATGGATATCCTGGATGCACCAGTGACTCTTTGTAATATATGTTCCATGCTGGGCAGGGGATAATTGTCCTTTATGGAACTTCTATTCAGGTTCCTGAAATCAACGCAGAGTTTGATTTCCCCACTTTTCTTTCTTACCGGGACCAAATTGGCTACCCATTCAGAATATCTCAAGGGGACAATGATCTGGGCATCCAGAAGCTTCTTCACTTCCTTCTCCATGACAGGTAACAGCATGGGATTTATCTGTCTTAGATTCTTCTTGAATGGCTTAGCCTCTTCTTTTAGTGGGATATTGTGCTCAATGACTGATGTGTCATATGTCTTGAGGTCTTCGTAGGTCCATGCAAACACATCAGCAAACTCCCTTAGCAACTCAATATATTCGGCCCTCTGCTCCTCAGTCAAACTCCTTGACAGCTTGACCAATTTAGGCTCCTCAGGTGTGCCTACGTTGCATTCATCTATTTCGACATCATCACCTGAAACTCTACCCTTCACGGCCACATCGTTCCCATCAAACAACCTTTCTAATGGGATTAGTCCTTTCGAAATGTGGTTGCTTGGTAGCTGAATGATCTGGTGATCAGCAATTTTATTCAAAAACTCCCCAGGGTAACAGTCGGGTTTTCCTTCAATGTCGGGATCCTCATCTATGTGCAATGCAGAAAAGTTATCAATGGATTGAAGAAACTTTTCGATCTCTTGATCATCCTCAAATACCTTCCAATGCTTGACATTGTCTGGTACAGAGGGCCTATACTTTATTTCGACGTTGGACCCGGTAGGGGGCAACACAGAAACTTCGAGCACACTAGCTGTGAAAGCTAAAAAGTCGGCTGGAATGTTTTCTCCCCTTGGAATATAGGAAATGTTAAAAGCCAGGAAGAAATTATCAACCAGGTCCCATACCTCGTTCTTGTAATTCTTGAGCCAAGGATTCTTAGCTTGATAAACATTTTTGACCTGTTGGACAATCAGTTCCGCATCCCCAAACATAGCTATCTTTCTTATTTCCATCTGTTGCGCAGCCCTTAGTCCTAGAACCAGAGCTTCATACTCTGCCACATTATTGGTGACTTCAAATTCCAGCTTGTATGACAAAGATATGGTCTCATGGAGGGGGATATGAATACCACCCCAGCACCTGCACCCATACTGGAGGAAGCTCCATCAAAGAACATCTTCCACACATAGGTGGTTGGAGGGGGTGTCTCCTGATTAAGAATGGGCTGCTTTCTGATCGGTAAAGGAGCCTCAGGGGTGTGGGTGAGTTGTAGTAAAATGGAGCCTAGATCAGTGTCCAAGGCATAGATGGGATGATTGGTAGGGTTGGCTTCATCATTGATTATGTAGGCTAGTTGGGCTTCTCTGTATAGTCTCCTATGTTCCCCTCCAAAGACAGGAATGGTGGCATATGTGAGATCCATCTGCAAGGTTCCACCTAGTCTCTTTATCCAAGATCTTGACAACAACATGCCAAACTAGGGGGGGACATCATCTACCACTATATCCATGACCATACTCTTCATGGGCAGCTGGAACAGGGAAACTACCAGGTCCTTAATGACCCCCAAACACTGAACCCTCCTGGAGTCAAAAGAATAGAGGTCATGATAGGCTCCGGTGACTTCTAGTCCTAATTCCTCCATGACATTTTTGGGCATGAGGTTGTGGGAGGCCCCTGAATACATAAGGAAATTATGCAGCACTTTGTCATGTATGTTCAGGGATGTGTAGAAGGGAGGGGATGAATCATCTTTGTCTTCTACCATGGGACCTAGGGCAACTGCAGGCCTTTCATCTTGGAGGTTTATGGAGTCTGTGAGAGGGTATGAGGCTTCTGACTTCAACAGCTCAGAGAAGCATTTTTTGAATTCCCCATGTTTAATTAACTCAGTGAGTGGCACAGGAATTCTGATTTTTTGAATCTCATGTTCGAAATTGAAAGAAGAAGTAGGCTTTGGGATTTCTCTAATTTCAGGAACATGATTATGAACAATGGGAGAAAGAGGTTGAGCTTTCTTACCTCTTTGAGCATCTGCTACTTCATTAGCAGGTCTCTCTGTCCTAGTGGATGGCTCTGGAACATCAGGTGCTGCTATCCTTTTGTCAAACCTCAGGTTATATCTGCCTCGGCCACCACTAGCTTTGTCTCCCTTGCTCAATTCATTTAGCTGAATGTTCATGAGAGACTCGTCGTAAGCCGACTGAGTCAGATGAGGGAAAGGAGGAGTGACTTCTAAGCTATGTATTTTAGTCTCAGGCTCGTCTGCTTCCCTTTATTTTTCATCAGCCACAAAATTGTTCTGGAAGGGAGCCTGAATTCTTTGGTCGTCTCTATCTCTTCCCCTCTCTTCGTGCATAGTCGGGGGAGTGATGTTATTTGGCCTTCTGAAACCCCCCTTATTTTCGGTGTTCTGAGGGCCCTTATACATTTTCTTCCTTTCAACCTTTAATCTCTACACCTCTACTTTAAGGAGGTTCATAACTCGAGTGAGCTCATTTACTTGAGGGTGGGGCATTGATGGGCCGGAAGTTGAGGCTTCCGATTTTTCCTTTCTCCTGTCTGTGTCGGCCTGGTTTCTCAGTCTGTCAGCTGCCAATATGTTGGATTCCACTTCTATAGCTGCATCCTGCATCTGAGCTAAAGAGGTGGCTCTTCTTTCTCTTAACACGAGATAGAAATCGGGATCAAATGCACCAGCATAGGAAATTTGAGCAGAGGCCTCTGAGGGTTTGATCTCTGCAGGAATTTTGTTGTACATCTTATTAAATATTTTGGAGAAGTCTGAGACAGACTCTCCTTCCATCTTCTTCAGAGACCCAAACTCTATCATGTAATACATGTAATCCTTCCTGTCTCCCCACTGTCTCAGGAAAACAGTATCCAGAGCTTCGATTCCAGCGATAGATCCAGGGGCCAGTCCTCTAAACCATTTTCTAACCTCACCATCCAAGCTCTGGACAAAGACTCTCATCCAGACATCTTCATTCTCTATATTGAGGTTGTCTCCATAACTGTAAAAAGCAGCCAGGTGCTCTTCTGCAGTTATGTCTCCTTCCCCGGTGAACTTGGGCATGTACTTCAAGTAGTCTCCAGCAGGGAGAGGATTCATAGGATGAGGTAGGATTAAGGTAGCATATCTAGCAGTGACTATGGTATCCATTCTGGTCGGAGGGGGATTAGCACCAGCCATAGGGATATTGGGTAGAGGAGAACTCGGAGGAGAAGGAGTATGGATGGGAGATGTCGGAACAGGGGTTCTCACAGGAGACAAGGGGGAAAACAGAGAGAAGTATAATGGGCCAGAACGCGCAACTGCTTCTCTCTGTGCAACAGTAGAAAAAGACAGAGGGGTAGTGAAACCTTATGGGAAATGTTGGTGTGGAGGCACAACTTTCAGGGAATGGGGAGTGACAAGAATCTCTCCCTCTGACACTAGACCAGGAGGAGAAAACTCAGCAGGAACACTCCCGAAATTCAAAAAACGGGAAACCTCAGAGGGAGGTTGACTAGGAAGCTGAGAGGAAGAAAGTGGAGTTTTTACAGAAGGAGGTGGGGAAATACCCGTTTCGGCGATGGAAACTTATTTCACAGAGCTCTTTCCCTTTCTGCACGCTGCTTCTGAGTCAGCTTCAGGTGCCGCCAGAGGCAGGTGTGGATGAGACCGCGTGTGCCTTCTTCTCAAAGCCACAGTTTATAGAACAGGTTCTTCCCAGAAGAGTCGTCACAATGGAGTCACTAGGTGCACAGTAGAAATCTTCAAGTTCTGATATCTGATGCACCTTCAGAATCAGTTGATCTTTGTCGTTCAAATCCGGGGAAAATATTCAACTTCGTCCCCGGCAACGGCACCAGAAATGTCGGAGCCGGAAGTCACTCCTGGATTGCTTGCAGGAGCAGAGCTCGACGCCCATCAGTTTAATGTCACGATTTGTTTGAAAGGGGTGATCAAATGGAAGCAAACTTGGAACAATCGTCTCAACTCAGAAACTAGGCCAGGCATGCATGAACGAGTGAGGTCTTGATAAACTTCAAACAGTGAGTTGCAATAAAGGGTGAGTAGGGGGAAGACTTCATAAGAAGGGTGCAAGGGTCTGTTGTAGGTATCAAGCTTCTAACAGACTGTGAAAGCAGGCATCTGAAAGCAAGATCTTCTTACTTCCAAATGCGGGAAACCAGAGAAAACAACAATGCAACAATAAATCATTTATCATAACAGAATTGTGTTAATCCATGGGAAGCATTCGATCATGAACTCTCCAGCCAGAGATGAAACATAGATGCGAAAGGAAAATTGTCTGTCATAAACCAAGAAGTCTCAAACACTGATACATAACCTAGAAAGATAGGATATTTACTGAAACTTTACAGTCGGGAGCTTAGCTCTACCATCGATCAATACAAAAATGGCGAAAATGCCTTCATATACTCCAAACAACAACAGCAGCGGAACCGAGATATGGCATTGAAAGATTTGCGTCTGCATGGCTTCTGACAGTCAACCTCTGAAAGATTGTGCAACTTATGTCAGACGTAATCTGGCTCTTTGACAGTTCCAACGGCGAATCGACGTGCCTTAAATTCATTGGTCGTGCTTTCCCATTATGGCGGAGACGATGTCTAACCACCACCAACTGCGTCAATAACTGCTGCATAGGGATTGAGGACGACCTGGCCAGCTTGGCATCTTTGGGACGTGGAAGGCTTCTCGCGCTGCCACCTGGAATAACCGACTGGCTCGAAGGATATCCGTGGAGGCCGACATGGAAGGTGGGGCACGGGAATGGAGTGATGGGGTGTGCGAAGGGTGACAGAGGATAGTTCATGGCAAAAGACCTCAGGAGGAAAGAGGGAAGATGAGAGACAACGAACTCGCCTTTTGGTGAAGGGATGACGTGGGAAAGAGCGGGACACATGGTGAGCTGCAAGTGGATGATGAGAAGGAGGGAGGACCACGTGGACCAAAGAGGGGAGGTGGATGGATGACACGCGACAGCAGGAGAAAGGTGGAAAGGACGATGACATGATAGGGGAAAGGGCCCATGACAGTTAAACCCAGAGCGGTTGAGAAAGATGGGGTTGTCCGAGCGCCGTTGATCCGGGCGCTGTAATCTTGGTCATGGGAAGTTGCTTGCTCGATTTCGGACCCCCCCCC
>SNQJ01S0031742.1:58131-72789 GCA_010110895.2 Picea sitchensis
GGTATGAGAACCCTAGCTTGGATATTATTGTAATAGATCTCTTCTCAACTAGAGGTTTCCCCCTCGAAGAGGCCCATGAACATTGCTTTCAGATTCAAAGTGTTATTTATGTTGTTATTCTTATATCATTTCAGTGTTATTGTGGTGAATGCTCTAGTTATATTGTTGTTATTCTTCCATTACTAGCATTTTATTTATGTTCTGCATACATTTTATATCTGGTATATTACAGTTCACCCCCTTTTCTGATATTGATTACAACTAAGAGAATTTTTGTGTTAAGTGGATGAAGTGGCAGTGTCTTGAGTGGATTGCAGTAAAGTTTTTTGGGTTGATTTACAATTGATTGTTGTTTTCATTGAGCAATGACCATTTCTTCTGCCCTTTCATTATATCATATTTTCGCTCAATACCAACCCCTCATGTATCCCAGAAAATTGTTTCACCCCCCTTCTCGTTGATTAACGTTAGAACAATTTGTATGGATTGGATTGCATGA
Organism: Picea sitchensis; assembly: GCA_010110895.2. NCBI lineage: Eukaryota > Viridiplantae > Streptophyta > Pinopsida > Pinales > Pinaceae > Picea > Picea sitchensis. Next base: position 58,631 of record SNQJ01S0031742.1, read on the forward strand.
GCCTGTTACATTCTAAGCCAAATCTATTTCGTATTTTTAAGGAGTTTTCATGCATGGTTATCTAAAAGAATATTTTCTAATTGTTAACATATGTAGTATGAGTTTTTTCAGTCGAGGAAGCCATGGTCGAGGAAATAGAGGTAGAGGTAACTGGAACTGAGGCCCAACAAGGCCTAGGTTCTCTATACATTTTGATGATGATTCAGAAGAGCTTGGCCAATTGTTTCATGTTGGATTCTTTAATTGGATTGGACAGGGAATAGTCCAACCAAGGCCTGAAAGGCCTTTTTTCCAAGCCCCTCAAGCCCTCGGCATCCCTCTACCTCCTCATGTCTCTTTACAGCCTGAAGTCCCAGAAAATGATGGGTGGCAGGAGATTGTTCACTCGACAGTATCCCAACGCCATGGATGGCCAAACTTAACTTTGTCTGCTCCTCCACCTTTGAACCCCATTTTCCAATCGGCCCCTAACCACTCACCAGTGAAATCCTGGCATGCTAGCAAGAGATTGAAGACTGAAGACCACCATGCATTTGATAAAGGAAAAGCTATCGCTGCCCCTTATTCAACCTCCGATGACTTTGACAAATCTGTGTCTTCACGGATGCATTTGAGGGATGTTGTTCCCATGTGATTAGTGAGATAAAACATAAAGGCTCTGGCCAGCCCAAGAAAAATTCAAGAAAATCAAGAGGTGACAGCAACAACCAAGGAAGGTTTGCATCATAGACTGGAAAATATGGATTTTGATTTTTATGTTATTTATTGTTTTATGACGGTGGACTTCATGGATTTCGGACAACATGATTTATTTTGGATATATGAGTATTATTTTCAAGTATTTTCAAATTTCATGAGCTAAATTTGCCAAAAGTAAATGTGTTTGAGGGGAGGCACAATGGATGTGTTGTTTAACTAATGGATTTTGTGTATGATGGTTATGATTGTAATGAACTAAAGGGATTCACAAGGGGTCCCACCTACTAGTTATTATTTATTTATGACCCTATTATGATTATTATTCAACCCCCACCCCCCAACTAAATTTATTTGAGTCTTTAGTTAGCTTAACTAGTAAGTTGGTTCAACTACTTCAACCAATTCTAATTTGTTAAAAGCAGAAGTAAGGGGAGGAACAAGAGGAGGATATAAGCATAAGCATGAAGATTTTCTCTTTGAGTTTGTGTTGAGATAATTCAGTTTTCATTCATGCATATATTCATCATAATCCTGATTCTCTTTTATGATAGCAGGGTCTTACTGTAGACAACAATATTCATGGTTGAATCAAATCATTCAAACACTTGTTCTTCAGAGGTGTTGATCTATCTTTGATAGTCTGTGTAGTCTTGTTTGTTTGTGAATTAGTTTTCATGACTAACAAAGGATATTGTGTAGAGTCAAGTGGGAAACAATCTGTGGCAAGATGATCCAGCTTCTAGAGTTCATTTTTGGTTTTCTTTCAGAGGTCCTTTTGTATGTTCCATCAAGGATGTCTAAGTTTGACTTTGGTCCAAGATTTTTGTATGAGATTTTGTAAAGAAAATTAATCTTTGGTGAATTAGAATGAAATAAAGGATTGCTTTATGTCTCAATCGTCTTGATTATCATCTTGGTGTATTTACTTATATTCTTACATTTATTTCAACAACTSACATGTTCAGAAAAAATACATAAAAAATGTATTTCCAACAAGATTTTTGTTAATAAAAGACTAGCCTAAGCACTTGTAATTAATACTTGTATATATTTTTGTTGCCCATAAACATAGTGTGATATTCTGGTCTACTTTAATTTAGCCAAGTAAAGTCTGAAAATGATTGAGTAAGATATATTCATATATTTTCCTCAACAAGGTGTCCTAGCGAACAAGTGTCTGTCGGGAACTTGTTGTCTGCTATAACGGCTTTGATTTCTGTTGTGTGCTCATTTGTTGGAGAAATGTGTGCATAAAGTGGTTGTTTGATTGTCACGGCTGTTATCAAAATGGTAGAGTGCTTTGGGGAAATGTGTCCTTCAAAACTTCCAAGATTTGTCTTATGTTTTTCGGATGCAGAGACGAGCACCTGCTAAACTTGCTTTTTCTGCGCGCTAGCAAGAGCCACGTGGGCTTCCATCTCGGCCACTTTGCATTCTATGGAATGATTCGTATGCCTTTATTTCGCCAGTCTCTATGCTGATCACAACTGTACAATGGTGTCTTGCGCCTCTCTGAGTTTTCTTTTTAGCCATGCCACGTTCCCTTCGCGGCCCTACATTGTTGATGCTTCCATAGTCTTTGTTGCTAACTGTCACCTCAACTCCATGTTTTCCTGATAGAGTTCAGTGATAGCCATCTTTGCCTTCTTTAATTGTTGAGATGGATCTTGATCATTCGCTCCTATGATATCCATTTTCCTTTTTCTGCTCCTATCTTCGCGAATCAATCCTCCAACAGGCTCTAGCCGGATACCGCGCATGAGTAGTTCTTCATTCATCGATATGGCATGCATCTCTTCTGAAAATCGAGCTTCCACAACTTCCTTGTTCTTCCTTGGCCTGACCCTCCTCCGAGGCATTTGTTGTTGAGGAGACAACGCTTCTACTGTCTTCCCTTTCTTTGCAAATCCCTCTACTTCAGGTTCTGCGCGGTTTGATCTAGTATTCTCTGCGGGTAAAGGAATAATTCCTTTCACGTATTTGGGAATGTCTGCTGCAGGTGAGAATGACTCCCAGTCGTTTTGGGGATTGGACCTTGCAATTTTTCTACTCTGCGCGCCTTTCCTTAAGCTCTAAGGGGTCGCCATGGCATGACTAGTGTGTATTCTGTGCACAATATATCCAACAGACACATAAGGGGGGGAGTTTTGAACAAACTAGACTTGCAAGGGAAATTGTAAACAAATTTTGGGTCTGGCTCTATGACTAGAAAGAGTGTCGAGCATACGAGATTTATAATGAGTTGGATAGGAGAAGGAATCATTCTAGAGGACATTGAATTCATGGCGATGAGATGTTTCGAGTCGAGTTGCATGTTTTCCATGGAAAATCCCCGCGTGTAGGATACAGACGATAAGGTTTTCTAGGCATGCATGATACGAACATCATGATTTTTCATTTCTTCGGCCTTCATGATGAAATGATAATAGTTGTTGTACTTGCTGATGCAACTTCCATTAACTACTTGACTCGACCTGGGCCACGTAGATATTGGTTTCTTAATAGGACTCGACTCTTTGGAAAAGAAATACCCGTACCACTTATGAAAGTTCGACTCTGACATCCCTTCCCATTTCCAAGGGCCAACCGACCACTTGCTGACTTCGAACTCATGGTGCTACGTACCTAAATTCACATGTTTGGATGCATGGGTCACAACGTGACTTAAAACTGACTCTAACTAGAAAGAAAAATGGTGGTTCTAACAGTGACTTTGGGACTTTGGGACTCTGGGACTTCAAAGATCCAGAAGTTCTTCCAACAACTTTTCCTCGAATGTCGAACTCTGAAATTTTTAAACTCTCAAGGCCTACATAGTCCAGTTGTAACCAATAAAAGTGGTGCACATGGCCCCACCACCAAGTGACATGTGTTAGGTCCCAATCAGTACTAAGGGCCTATCAAAAGTACAAAAAAAAGTGACATGTGGCAGACTTGGGATAGGTCCATGTCACCCTAGGTGATGTCATCATGCCACATCATATCCGGCACTTTGGGACTTCAGGGATTTCTTATCATCGACACTTTCTCAAACCTGTCGAACTATCAAATAGGTCGACGTCACCCCCAGTGATGTCATCATGTCACATCACTTAGAAAAACCCAGGACTTCAGGGATTCCTTCACATATACATATTTTCAAAACTCCCAAACTGTTGACTGTCAACAACTGCTTCCCGTAGCTTCGAGAATTTGACGATTTCTTCACCACGCAACCTCCAATGTATTACCTCGAACATTGAACCACAAGAGAAATCCAACAGTTCTCCTCCTCCCAAATGATCTACGACTGATAATCACTCTAGGACTTCGAAGGATTTCCCTATTGAACACCCCACAACCCCTAAACTGTCGATTTCTGAACATTTCTTAATTTGAGGACATGTGTCCCTAGAAATGGATGGTCCATATTAGTTCTGGACTTCGACAATTTTCTCTTCTATAGTTTTAAAATGGTCGGAGGGGCAAAGTCCAAAGGAATTATGTGCTTAACCTCCATACCCCTTCTCCATATCTGATGGTTGTGGGATATTTTTATTCCTCCGAACATATACAAAAACCCTAATTTAAATTTGTGGCCCAATACCACGCTTGTTTTGGTTTATCAAACTATTATACCTCCTGATATTTTGAACACAGCCAAGGTGTTCCCTCAATGCCCTCTTGGCACTTTGTCCATCAATTCCTTGTGGAAATTTAACTCCAAATTCCACACTCATGGCCAATCCAGGTTCAGTTTTGAAACCATGGGCTCTGATACCAAATTGTAACATCCCTGGGTCACCCAGGTTGGGGACACACCACTACTTTAAAAACAAAACTTCTTTGAAACCATATTGTAACGTACCCAACCATCCCAGGGCTGTACATGCTACCAAAAAATCTACTCTGTACTCTATCCAAACTCTGATATATATATATATATAATGCAAATGTAGCAGATATAGACATTCTTCTCATACATAGATTCATGCGGAAGTGACAATAAACATATACATGCAATAAACACAAACAATTATGATAAACTTTAGACATATACTTAAACACATGTAAAATTAATATGGAATTGGTACTTATCTTTTTATGAGAAGACCACCAACTACATGCAGAACTTCCACAAACCTCCTAGCCTTAGACCACGCTACTTGACGTAGGTGCACCATCGAGAACGTCCGCTCATAGGACCTTTTCTCCTTTCTCGGCCTGAAGAACTCAAAGGTTCCCTATTTCCCTATCGGGAAATATTCCACCCACAGAAATCTCTTCAAGGACTCCCCTCCTTCTATCGGGGTTCCTTCTATCGGGATCTTGACACCCGAGATGTTCAAATAACTTCGATCACCAATCCCTGATGCACTCCTTTGTTGCTTTAGCCCCACCTGGCTAAACCTTTAGTCCACACGACCGGCTCCTATAAGACCGTCGTCTTATGTCCCTTTCCGTCGGGGTTTCTGTCTTCAACAATCCCAATGCACTTAAATGCCCGTTAGCCTTCTAGGCTAAGCTCTTGGTTCACATGACCTCCTCTATATGACCACGGTCATAACTCCCATCGGGGCTACGGGGTTTCTAATGTCAAAATTCACTCACCCCCAAGACTCGCGATCCTTCGAATCCCGACGCACTCCTTATGCGTTAGCCCCCCTAGCTATAGGCTTTGAACCATATGACCGTTAACCTGTGACCACGGTCTTATCTCTTATCGGGGTTTGGGGTTTCGCATGTCAAAATGCACCAAACCTCTTGTCAACAGAATCCACGATTTCCCGATGCACAGATTCCCGATTTGACGTCACCAGGAAGCCCTTCCTCCGTAACCAAAATCAACGGCGGTGAGGAGTCGCTAAGAACAACATCTCCAAATCTCCCTCGGGGTTTCGCGACTTCTAGTGTCGAAATTCTTTGGTCTTCGATTTCCCCAATCTCACTAATTTTGATTTCCCGATCACTTCGATCTCGGCCACGCATCCTCTAGGATGGACGGTTCTCGCTGCTCCTCGCTATTTCGTGGTTCACGATTCTCAAATGCGTAAACACCTCGTCATCAGGATCCCCGATTTCCCGATGACCCAAACATCGATGGACAATCTCCTTGTCGAGACTTTCCTTGATGGCGTCGATTGCTTCCATGCATCCCCTCTGATGGACGGTCCCGATTTCTCCGGGGTTTCGTGACTTTTTATATCCCGAGTTTCTTGTCCTCAGGAACTCCGATTTCCCGATTTCCCGACTCTCGCCAGATTCCTGACACCTGTCCTTGCGAACGGACGACTCAGATTCTGTCGGGTTTTTCACTATGACCGTCCCTGACCTTCTGTCCACGGAACTTCTGACGCCTCGATCTCCACCACGTGTCCAACTGACGGACGGCTCCGATATTCCTGGGGTTTCGGGGTTTCAAATGTCGAAAAGCATTCGACCATGGGATTTCCGATCCTTCGAATCCCGATTGTAAATCTCGTGCAACTTCTGTCAGATCCAACAGCTGACGGGTAACTGATCCATGATCTAATGGCTGACGGCTCCTAGAGCTTGAACTCCCAGCGCGACCGTAACCTCCTTGCTCCTTTGATAGATCCAACGGCTGACGGGTTTTGTCAATCTCCTCTACAAGATCCTAATCGTCTGCTTCCCTCTTGGATGTCTTCTACGAGTGAACCCAGTATTTCTCTATGAACACTGGTCCATCTGCACGTAAGGTTGTTGCGCCTAATCAGTCACTTTATGCACAGACTCTATGTGCCTCTTCTTGATGGATTTGAAATCCTTATCCCTCCTGAGCTTTCTCACACTTTCAACTTCAAAGAGGTTCTTTGAACGCACTCCTTGCGGCAGTTCTCAAACACTTCTAAGTGTTGAGTTATTTTGACTCTACGCACGCCTGCAGTAGCAACCCTTCAATACTTCGCTCAATTTCACGACTGAGACTCTCCTTAGCCTGCGCACTCCTTGCACGGCTCGTATTTCTCGATCTCACTTATGAGAACAAGAGTCAAACTATCTGAGCCTTCTGTCAACGCACTCCTTGCGGATGACTTCAACTGCACTCCTTGCAGGAATCTTTGCTCAGATAGAGAAACAATTGTAGCTCATTCCACTTCCTCTCAGATTTCAAACTCAACCCATGAAATCACATACACAACATATAAAAGAAAATGTATACCAGGAAGCAAACATTCAAGAGAATAATATCAATACACAGAGAACAACACACAACCATGAATTTGAATCAATCTTTCTCTATTAATCCAAATATCAGTACATCGGTGTTTCTACACAGCTCTCTGCTTCTCTTCTATGCTCCAATTCTTCTAACTTTTCCTAAATAATGTTACAATACACAGTGAGGGTGTCTATATCCATTTTCCCTCCACTCCTTCTAAAACTGTCTAATCTAATATTCAATTCTACCTACTTACATAAATACCTCCTACCTACTATGGACGAGAGCGGATCGCTCAAGGTCCAATACAATGCATAAGTACGCCTCTTCTTAACTATCACATTTAAGTTTGGCGTATCCCTTTTTCAAAAAGTTTAAACAATTTAACATATGCTCAAAATGTGTGGCGCTTGCCCCCACGCTCGCTTGATGTTGACGATTTTCCTGCATCATACTCCCTTGCTTGAAAACTTTCATGGGCTCCTATCCATGAGCTCCTGCATGGTCTGTCCATGCTTCTGTATCTCTGCTTCATTCTCCCAGCTGGCATCTTCAACTGGATGGCCCTTCCACTTGACCAAATATTCAAAGTATTCTTTCCTTCTGGTTTTCTTACCCACTCGTTTATCCAGTATCTGCTCCATCTGTGGCTTCTCTGCAACTGGCATTTGCTTTTGTCACTGAACCTCCGGCTGTTCATCACTTGTTCTTGTTTCCTCAAGCTTGTATGGGTATAAATCTGAGACATTGAATATCGGAGATATTTCGATCCCATCCGGTAATTCAATCTCATAAACATTCTGTCCTATTTTCTTCAAGACCTTGCATGGTCCGATTTTCTTCGTTTTAAATTTATTATATGTTCCTCTCAGGAACCTATCTTTCCTCAAATGTGCCAGAATCAAGTCATCAACTTCAAACTGAAGTTGTCTTCTATGCTGATATGCTCTCCGCTTATACTCCTAACTTGAATTCTGCAATCGCTCCTTCACCCGACTGTGAAGTTCCTTCATCGCCTCTGCGAATTCTTCTGCACTAGCGCTTCTAGTAGCAGTCTATTCTGAATCTCTCAATTCAGAAGCTCCTCTCGGTTGTATGCCATATACAATCTGAAATGGACTTTTTCCTGTGCTCCTGTTCACTGAGTCATTATAAGCAAACTCTGCCTACGGCAATATATTATCCCAACTGCTGTGGTGCTCCGCCACCAGGCTTCTCAGCAAGTCTCCCAGACTTCTGTTCACCGCTTCTGTTTGCCCATCCGTCTGAGGATGATAAGCTGAAATAAAAAAAAATTTAGTCCCCAGCTTCTTCCATAATGTCCTCCAAAAGTTCCCTATGAACTTTGTATCTCAATCCGAAAAAATACTTCTTGGTAAACCGTGAAGTCGAACGACTTCTTTGAAAAATAGATTCGCGATGTGCGTCGCGTCACTGGTTTTCTGACATGGGATAAAATGTTCCATATTGGAAAACCTATCCACTACCACAAAGATGGAGTCAACACCCCTTTGTTTCTTTGGAAACCCCAATACAAAATCCATACTTATCGCCTCCCACGGCTTGTCTGGTATGGGCAATGGCTGATAAAATCCCGCATTCTGTTTCCTTCCTTTTGAATGCTGGAAAATCCTGCATCTTTCTACAAACCGCTTGACCTCTGACCGCATCCCTGGCCAAAAGTATGACTCGCTCAGCTTTTCAAATGTCTTGTCATGACCGAAGTTTCCAGCCAATCCTCTGCTGTGCTTCTCCTTTAACAGATTCTCCCTCATGGAGCAATTTGGAATACACAATTGATTTCCTATGAACAATAATCCATCTTGGATCATATAGTCTGTCCAAGGGTTTCTGTCTCTGAGAACTGGATTCTCAGCTACTTCATACGCTTCCTTAAAATCCTGATCATCTGCATACATGTCTCTGAGATCATCAAAAACCAATGTCTTGACTTTGAATTCCTGCAACAACAAACACTTCCTGCTCAAAGCATCAGCAACCTTGTTTGGAGTACTCGAAATATGCTTAATTACAAAAGTGAAATTCTGCATGTATTCAACCCATTTAACATTCCTCTGATTCAACTTTTCCTATTGAGTCACAAACTGCAATGCATGGTTATCACTATATAAAACAAATTCCTTTGGAATCAAATAGTGCCTCCATTTTTTCAATGCCTGGATGATGGCATAAAATTCCTTATCATACGTGGAGTATTTTTCTTTTGCCTCATTCAACTTCTCGCTGAAATATGCAATCGGTATGTCCTCCTGACTCAAGACCACTCCTATTGCAAACTCGCTTGCATCACATTTTACCTGAAATGTCTTTTGAAAATCCGGCAACACCATAATTGGTTGTTCCGTAATATTCCGTTTCAACAAATTGAAACTCTTCTCAGCCTCTTCAATCCAGTGAAAAGATTTATGTCTTTTCTTCACTGTATCCATCATTGTTGCGCTAATTCCACTGAAATTCCTGATGAATTTTTGGTAGAAACTAGCCAAACCATGAAAAATTCTCACCTCAAATATGTTCCTTGGTGATGGCCAATTCTTAATCACTTCCACCTTATCTGGATCCATCCTCAGTTCATCTACAGATATAACAAAACCCAGATAAATGAGCTCTGTCTTCATAAACAAGGATTTCTTCATGTTTATCAACAGCTTCTCCTGTTGTAGCTTCTTCATTACTGTATCTAAATGCTTCAGATGTTCTGCCTTTGTCTTACAGAAAATTAATATATCATCTAGATACACAATGACGAACTTACCAATGAATTCCCTCAGGACTTCATTCATTAACCTCATAAAGGTACTTGGTGCATTCGTCAAGCCAAACGGCATGACAAGCCATTCATACAAACCTTCGTTTGTCTTGAATGTTGTTTTCCATTCATCACCTTCTCTCATATGAATTTGATGATATCCACTCTTTAAATCAATCTTTGAAAAAAAAAATTCTTCACTTAAGCAATCCATCAGATCATCCATCGTCAGCAATGGAAATATGTACCTGATGGTTATCTTGTTAATGGCTCTTGAATCAGTGCACATCCTCCAGCCTTCATCTTTCTTCGGACTAAGTACTGTCGGAACAGCACATGGACTCAAGATTTCCCTGACCAAACCTTTGTCCAACAACTCCTGGACCTGTCTTTTAACCTCTTCATTCTCTTGCGGCGTCAATCTGTACACGGCTTTGTTTGGTAAACTAGCTCCTCGTATGAGATCAATATGATGACTCACACTCCTCATCAGTGGTAACGAACGAGGTAATTCGTCCACTACAATATCAGTGAACTCTTCCAGCAGTTCCTGAACTTCTTATGGAAAATCGTCCACTCTTGTGCTAGTCAGAACAATTCTCGGTTTTCTGACCACAAACAATTGTGGATCCTCCTTCTTATTAACTTCCGTAAGAAGTTCCTTCCCACTCATGAGAAGTACTTTGTTGCTTACCTCCGGCTTCACCTCTTTATCCTCAATTGGGTGAAACATATGGGTTCTCCCATTCTTCTTCAGGGTGTATGTGTTCATCCTCCCATCATGAATCACATTTCTATCATATTTCCATGGCCTACCCAACAATAAATGACAAACATCCATAGGAATGACATCACATAAAATCTTGTCATTATATCCTCCTATTTTAATGTCAACTAAGAACTGTTTAGTGACATTTACCTGATGTCCCTTCTGTAGCCATGAAACTTTGTATGGACTTGGATGATCAGTTGTCTCCAACTCTAGCTTTTCTACCATCTCAGTTGAAACAAGATTATTTGTGCTTCCACTGTCCACAATGACCTTGCACACTCTATCCTTGCTCTTGCAAGCAGTCCTAAAAAGACTGTTCCTCTGCGCTAGATTCTCCATCTCCTTCTCTGGCTTCAAAAGGACTTTTTGCATCACCAACAATCTTCTGCCTTTAGCATATTCTGCCTCAACATCTCGCCTCTGAGCCTCGGTGATATGAGTCTCTCCAGTTTCTTTCTTTTTCTTTGGACACTCGAACGACCTTTGCCCATTCTTCCCACATGTGAAGCATGTGATTACTCCACCTCTTCCTCTTCCTCTACCTCTGGTATGAGGAAACCTATCATTATCAACATATCCTCCTCTCTGATCAGTACACTGTTCTCTTTGCTCAACATATCATCCTCGCTGCGAGCTTCCACCTCTCTCTGTCTGAGTCTGAGGTTTTTTCCAGTCGTCTCTAGGCTTCTGGTTTCTTTCCTAGGCAACTGCCTTGCCTATAGGCTGACTTCTGCCTCGACTTCTTTGACTCTGCTTTCGGCTCAGCTTCTCCTAAGCTTTCAGAGCCATTTGGTAAGCATCCTCCACCGTTCAGATGGTTGCCATACTCATTTCATCCTGAATTTCATATCTCAGGCCATTCATATACCTGGCCACCTTTCTGTCATTGCTTTTGCGATGACCAGCCCTGATATTCAGTCTGTAAAATTCCTCAGTATAATCCTTCGCTATCATCAGCTTCTTTCTCAGGTTCTACATCCACCTGAACAGAGAAATTTGATAGTCCCTGGGAATGAATTTTGCCTTCATTTTTGTAATCATCCTATCGCAGCTCTTAATTTTCTGCTTGCCTTGGAAACGCCTATCAGCTTGCAGTTCATCCCACCACAAGGCTGCATGTCTTTTTAATCTTGTGATGGCATGCCTGACCTTCTTATCCTCTTCAATATCTTCATAGTCGAAGTAAGTGTCTAGAGCTCTAATCCAATCTAGCAGCTCTTCCCCATCCAGATTTCCCTCATAAACTGGAATGTCCATTTTTACCTTTGTACTCATTCTTGCAACAACTTTAAGTAATCGTTCACTCGCTGCATCTTCCGTTGGAATTTCTTCTTCTCCATGTCCAACATCATCTTCATTTTCAGATTCACTGATATCTCCTGCATCAACTTTGCGCCTTTCTCTTATCTCCATGTCCTCCATTCTGGCACGAAGATTTTGCATTCCTCTCTCCACGTTTGGATTATGCACTTGCCTACCTCTTTCTCTGGACAATTCCCTTTCCTCCTCTAGATCAGGTGATTGTCTACCCCTTCTCCTTGGTGGCATGGTGAATTTTCTTTTTTTTTTCTCTGCTACAGAAAGCAAAGAAGCTTTTCTAAGCTCTGATACCACTTGACGTGTGTATCAGAGTGCTTCCCTTATCTCCTCCTGCCTCTCTTGCCTGAAATATACAAACAATAATAGATATCTGATACCACTTGACGCAGGCGCACCCTCGGGCACGTCCGCTCACATGACCTTTTCTCCTTTCTCAGCTCAAAGAACTCAAAGGTTCCCTATTTCCCTATCGGGAAATATTCCACCCACATAAATCTCTTCAGGGAATCCCCTCCTTCTATCGGGGTTCCTTCTGTCAGGATCTTGACACCCGAGATGTTCAAACAACTTGGATCATCGATCCCCGATGCGCTCCTTTGTTTCTTTAGCCCCACCTGCCTAAAACTTTAGTCCACACGACCGGATCCTATAAGAACGTCGTCTTATGTCCCTTTCCATTGGGGTTTTTGTCTTCAACAATCCTGACACACTTAAATGCCCGTTAGCCTTCTAGGCTAAGCTCTTGGTTCACATGACCTCCTCTATATGACCATGGTCATAAATCCCATCAGGGATATGGGGTTTCTAATGTCAAAATTCACTCACCCCCAAGACTCACGATCCTTCAAATCCCGACGCGCTCCTTACACGTTAGCCCCCCTGGCTATAGGCTTTGAACCATATGACCATTAACCTATGACCACGGTCTTATCTCTTATCGGGGTTCGGGGTTTCGCATGTCGAAATGCACCAAACCTCTTGTCAACAGAATCCCCGATTTCCCGATGCACAGATTCCCGATTTGACGTCACCAGGAAGCCCTTCCTCCGTAACCAAAATCAACGGCGGTGAGCAGCCGCTGAGATCAACGGCTCCAAATATCCCTTGGGGTTTCGCGACTTCTAGTGTCAAAATTCTTTGGTCTTCGATTTCTCTGATCTCACTAATGCCGATTTCCCGATCACTTCAATCTCGACCACGCGTCCTCTAGGATGGACGGTTCTTGCTGCTCCTCGCTATTTCACGGCTCACGATTTTCAAATGCGTAAACACCTCATCATCAGGATCCCCGATTTTCCGATGACCCAAACACCGATGGACGATATCCTTGTCGGGACTTTCCCCGATGGCATCGATTGCTGCCACACATCCCCTCTGATGGACGGTCCCGATTTCTTCGGTGTTTCGTGACTTTTGATAGCCCGAGTTTCTTGTCCTCAGGAACTCCAATTTCCCGATTTCCCAACTCTCGCCAGATTCCTGACACATGTCCTTCCGAACGGACGACTCAGATTATGTCAGGTTTTTCATTATGAACTTCCCCGACCTTCTATCCAAGGAACTTCTGATGCCTCAATCTCCGCCACGTGTCCAACTGAAAGACGACTCCGATCTTCCCGGGGTTTCGGGGTTTCAAATGTCGAAAAAAATTCGACCACAGGATTTTCGATCCTTCGAATCCTGATTGTAAACCTCGTGCAACTTCTGTCAGATCTAACGGTTGACGGGTAACTGATCCACAATCCAATGGCTAATGGCTCCTGGATATTGAACTCCCAGCGCGACCGTAACCTCCTTGCTCCTTTGATAGATCCAATGGCTAACGAGTTTTGTCAATCTCCTCTGCAAGATCCTAACCATATGCTTCCCTCTTGGATGTCTTCTACGAGTGAACCCAGTATTTCTCTATGAACACTGGTCCTTCTGCACGTAACGTTGCAACGCCTAATCAGTCACTTTATGCACAGACTCTATGTGCCTCTTCTCGACGGATTTGAAAGCCTTATCCCTCCTGAGCTTTCTCACACTTTCAACTTCAAAGAGGTTCTTTGAACGCACTCCTTGCGGCAGTTCTCAAACACTTCTAAGTGTTGAGTTCTTTTGACTCTACGCACGCCTGTAGCAGCAGCCCTTCAATACTTCGCTCAGTTTCATGACTGAGACTCTCCTTAGCCTGCGCACTCCTTGCATGGCTCATATTTCTCGATCTCACTTCTGAGAACAAGAGTCAAACTATCTGAGCCTTCTGTCAACGCACTCCTTGCGGACGACTTCAACTGCACTCCTTGCAGGAATATTTGCTCAGATAGAGAAACAATTGTAGCTCATTCCACTTCCTCTCAGATTTCAAACTCAACCCATGAAATCACATACACAGCATATAAAATAAAATGTATACTAGGAAGAAAACATTCAAGAGCATAATATCAATACAC
>SNQJ01S0031743.1:0-10031 GCA_010110895.2 Picea sitchensis
GTGGTGCTTATGCTACTGGTGGTGATGGTGGTGGTGATGGTGATGTTGGTGATGATGATGATGCTAGTGTTGGTGACGTTGGTGATGTTGGCGATGAGGGTGATGATGATGGTGGCAATGGTGATGGTGATGGTGATGGTGATAATGATGGTGGTGATGGTGATGGTGATAATGATGTTGGTGGTAGTGGTGATATTAGTGGTGATGGTGGTGCTAGTGGTGATGGTGGTGGTGATGATGATGATGATGACAACAACGATGACAATAATGACAACAACGATGATGACAATGATGACAATGATGAAGATGATGACGATGATGAATATGGATATGAATACGGTGATCGTGACAATGACAACAATCATGATGATCAAAAGGACGACGATGATGATGACGATGAGAACAAGGACGAGGATGATGATGAGGATGATGAGGATGATGAGGATGATGACAATGATAAGGATGACGATGGAAATGATAAGGATGAAGATGATGAAAACTATGATGATGATGACAATGACGATGATGACAATGATGATGACGATGACGACGATGATGATGATGACAATGATGACAATGGCGATAATGAGGATGATGATAGGATGATGATAATGATGAGCATGATGATGATGACGATAGGATGATGATGATGACGATGATGATAGCGATGATGATGGCAATGATGATGGTGATGATGATGATGACGACGACGATGATGACGATGATGATGATGACAACGATGATGATGATGAGAATGATGATGAAAATAATCCACTAATGACGATGATGGTGATGAGGTTGAAAATGATGATGATGATGACGATGATGACGATGACAACAACAATGATGGTGATAATGATGATGACAACACTGATGATGACAATGAAAACGACTATAATGACGATGACAACAAGAACAATTATGACAAAAACAACGACAATGGTGATGACCACAACAATGACAATTACAACCATGATGACAAGGACAACAACAATGATGATAATCACAACCATGAAGATGATGATGATGATGACGACGACGATGATGATGACCACGACGATGATGATGATGATGAGGAGGAGGAGGAGGAGGAGGAGGATGATAATGAGGGTGATGATGACGAGGATGATGATGCTAACGATGATGATGGTGCTAACGATGACGATGATGATGCCAATGGTGATGGTGATGATTTAATAAAAATTATGGTGAGGATGATCAAGATGATGGTGATAATGACGACGATGATGACAATGATGATGATGACGACGACGATGACAACGATAAAAATGATGATAATGATGACAATGATGAGGATGATGATGATGATGAGGATGATGATGATGACAATGATGATGATGAGGAGGAGGAGGATGACAATGATGATGATTATGACGATGAGGATTACAATGATGATGATGATGATGAGAATGAGAACAATGATGACGACGAAGATGATGAGGACAATGATGACGAAGATGATAATTATGGTGATGAGGATGATGATGTTGATGATGAAAACGATGAAGAGGATGATGATGAAAAATATTTATTGATGACAACAACGATGAGGATGGAAATGATGATGATGACGACGACGATGATGATGATGAAGACTATGATGAAAATGACAATGATGATGACAATGGTGAGGATGATGATGGTGATGATTATGATGATGATGATAATTATGACCACCACGACGTTGATGATGATGAAAAATATGACGATGACAAGGATGATGATTACAATGATGATGGTTATTTATTCCCTTGTTATATGTGCACATTTTATCAATGATGCCTTCAATCAAGAAGATTAATGCTTGAACTCCTCAAACTATAAAACGTTGATTATAAGGATGATGAATGTGGAAGAAAGTTTGTATTGTATTCCCTTGTTACAAGTGCACATTTTACAAATGATGCCTTTAATCAAGAATATCAATGCTTGAACTCCTCAAAATATAAAATTGCTCCCATGTATATGAATGTTGATGATGAACAACTCAAGAAGATTAATGCATGAACTCCTCAAACTATAAATAATTGTTCCATGTATATGAATGATGATGATTACGATGATGATGATGATGACAACGATGATGATGAATAATGTCTATTGAGATCAAGTTCGGTTTACACAATGATGATGAATTACTTGGATTCCTTTAGAATTATATTTCTATGCTAAAAAATATTTAAAATAATATTTCCTAAATATCCATAGTTTTGATGAGTTAAAAGGCTAGGAAGGTCAATATTGTTACAAATTATATTTTAAAATTGAGATCTAATGTGGGCATACATGAGACTTTTTAAGAGAAAATGTTTTTCTTCCTCCACCTTCTTAGTATCACAAAGTTGACAAATTGTTTCATCCCACTGCATTTTAGGAATTGTTTAATGCCATGTTTCATTGTGGAGCTTGTGAGAATTCTTTCTTAGTTTAGAAATGTTGACTTTCTTGTATACACTAGTTATAACAAAAAGATATTTTTGATCTTATAGATTAGGGTTAATGACCTCTTTATAGTATCTTAATTTTCTCTTATTTCCCGATTTTTTATCACACCACAATTCATCCTTAAAATTAGATGTAGTAGTATTTTTAATGGAGTCAATATTTTGCAAAATGACCTCCCCCTCTATTCTCTAATTATTTAGCCAATACTTGGCATCATTATGCCAACCCCTCTTGAGTCACAAGTGGTTTTGATTGGAGTTTGAAGAAATCCTATAAAACCTTTTTTCTTGCACATTAGTTGCATTTTGCTTGTACATTAGGTGCCTAGTCATATCCATACTCTCAATGGGGGGAAGACCCACTTCTGTGAAGAGGATATGATAGAGTGTATTGATTGTAATTTTGAGATTATAAATTATAAAGTTCTTTTGGATTTTCTCAATATTTCTCCATGGTTCTCTAGAGATGTTACAACCCCAAATTGCACATCCATATAAGATAGAAAGAACGATAAGAGTATCAAAAGGAAGTTTCTTTTTTCCCACAACTAGAAGTTCATTGATTTTTCTCATACGTAGCAGTCGTTTTTTTTTATATCAAAATTAAGATAAAAAATCCTTACCATCACTTTCATTGTCAAGTTGAATTTCTCAGTGATTATAGTCATGTTTATACCAATAAGAACTTTTTGAAATAAAGTAATCATATTGAATTTGAGATTATAACCCTTGGATTATGATGGCTTTCCCATTTCATTAGGTTTTCGCCAAAATTCCATGAAGCTAAGAAATGGATATTATTAGGGGTTATAAGTGTGTTAATGGGGTTAGTGTGTTTGGATTAATAGTGGGTTAGGGGGATACTATAGTTATGGGACATAATGTGTCTAGGTTCATATTGGTTAGGGTCTAAAGTGTTTTAGGAGGGGATTGTCATGTTAAGGGTCATAGGGGTTGGGGGGTATTGTGTGTAAGAGGATATAGGAAATAGTATGCTAGGGGATCATAGTGAGATCTTTGGCGTCACAATAAATATAGGCCAAAGTGATCTGGATTTATGAGTGAAACAAAATGAAACAAAGATCTATAACATTAACACAGATATACAAGGAACAATAATAGAGATATAGTGGAACTTAACTTATATTCGATAAAGAAATTTGTTGAAACTGTAAAATGTAGAATGAAAACAATCTTGCTCGAATGGTGGTAGATAATCTATGAGAAGATACATGGAAGCTACGTGCATTCATTTGAGCACACTACAATGAGGCCTCCAGGCCTTTTTAGCATTCAAAAGTAATAAAAAAACCCTAGACATCCAAAAATATAACCATAGGAGATGAGGCACCAAACATCATGTGGGCCCTGATGGGGTAAGTTGGTACATCAACTTTCTGGGGTCGTAACTTTTGCATATGATCTTCCTTTTAGGTGTTCGATACCTCATCGGAAAGGTCTATCCAAGAAGTACAACTTATGTAGGGGGATAGCTGTAATACCCCAAGGATGTGCCTGAGTTATATTATGTATTGTAATCATGTTTATAGGTTGGTGAGCCAAGTGTATATAAGTTGGTGGGCTTATGTGCTATTTAGGCCGGAGAGCCTAGGTGTTAAAGGCCAGGAGCCTAATTTTTGTATATGTAATTATGAAGACCATTAATAAAATATAAACATCCCTGTGTGTCGACCGACCATGAAGAAAGAGTGAAGGTGAACTAAGCTTCCACAAGGCTGGGCAAGGGAGGGGGGGATAAGTGTTTGGGCATAGGGGTTGAGCTAGGGGGATTGCCTCTAAAGGGGGATAATAATTTATTATTATTTCCTAAAGGCTAAGGTGGATAATTGATGAGTGTTGTCCTAAGTTCCTGGGAAAGGGGAATGAATGAAATTGTAGAGCATGTAGCTCTAGGAAGACAAGTGTCGACTTGGGCACATGCAGTTAAAAGCTGAAGCGTCAGCTATGTTGGGGGTTCGCGGGTCATTCTTCCATCCTCCGCCTGAGTCATTCTATGATTCTTCCATACTTCGCCTAAGTTCGCTGGAATCCTTCTCGAGAACCGTTTTGCCTTTGCACTCGACCTCTATGTTTTGTCCTCTGGTCATGCACCTTGAAACTAGTGGGAAACACCCGTGGACTGATCTTTTGTCTNACGCATCCTAAACCCAGTGAGAACCCGTGAATTGATCCGTGTCTTCTGTGAACCTGAGCATACCATAATTGTCTATGTTGTGTGTGTATAACTGTGGACTGTTGTGACCACGTAGTCCCTTGGCTGAGTGTGATTTGCTATCGTCATTCGTTCCTTGCTGAGCCTTACTGTTATCCTCCTTGTGCTGAACGGAGCTAAAGAAGTAGGTTGTTAGGCCTTTGTGCAACACTCTCTCCAGGTGAGGGACATGGTAGTGGTTGAAGAGGAAGGTTGTCAGGCCTATAAGCGACTCTCTCCAGGTGAGAGATTGCACGGAGGAAGTGAGAACTCTTGGAAGGGGTCCTGTAGCTTCAACAGAGCTCAGAGAATTTTGGTTTGACTTGTTGTTGAAGCCCAAGGTAAGGGAGGTTTAGCAGGCAGAGGATTGCCCTATGTGACAGTGAAGGTGTATACTCCTAGGGTGGGACAGGCATGTGGGGAATGAGAGTCTGTGAGCAGTGGGCATAAGTGGCTCCTGGGAGAGAATCCTTCCTCCTCATAAACAGTGTGTCTTCCTATTGACCTTGCCTAACCTAGGATTCCCTTGCCTGGTGGAGCTTAGTCCCATATCGGGGGTGACCTACTACTAAGAGTGATGAGCAACACAGTCTAAGGCTGGGAGGTTCGTGGAAGGTCTGCACGCAGTTGGTGGTGTTATTCCAGTTTAAAGACAAGTATAATTTATGTGCTTAATTTTATGTTACACATAATGCTTGTATGATATCATGTATTCTGTTGCAAGTTTGAATTGTTGTTAATTCTATTTAAGTATGAATGTTTAACAGTAACTCCATGTTAAATGTGTTAATTTGATTTAATGCATATTATATGTATGTGAATGTTCCACGTAGTAGCGTTGCCCGACAGTGGGGTTGATGGTCGGGGACATTACAAGATGGTATAAGATCATGGTTTCAATGCTGAGCCTGGATGGGCCAGATAAGTGGTCTTTGGACCCAAGGTTTCGAGTGGAAATGGTGTTCAGAGGAACCAATTTCGAACCTTAGAATGTTTCTGAGTGCCAAGGGGTTACTTGGCCTTGTTACGAAGCTTAGGAGGAGTAGCGGTAGAATAAAACCGCAAACTGCGTGGTATTTCACCACAAAGAGAGAGAGCTCAACACTTGGGGTGTTGGAGCTGTAGGATCTGTTTGGGAAAAAGGAGAGTCCTTTACGACTGTCAGATCCAGAGAAGGTGCGGGAAGGTTATCCTGGAAGCCTTTCGGAGTTTGGCAATCGAGAGAAGCGGAATGCATTGAGGCACAAAATTCTGAAGGAGATATACACTGTAGATTGTAGGAAAATATCTTGACCATTAGATATGTCTCTAGGAAGGCAAAGGAAAGTCACTTCGGAGAATTTCAAGTGTGGAGTATGACAAACTCCCGAAGTCCTGAAGGCCGAAGTGGATCACAATCATCCATTGTGAAGGAAGCGTGTCAAGAGATCGTGTACTTTGGGTGGAAGTACTTTGAGAGGAGGCAAGTGTTGTGAGTTTGAAACTCCCGAAGCCCGAAGTGTTGAAATCGCTCATAGTCATTGATTGTGAAGGAGGACATGCGTCGGTAGATTGTGAACTCCGAGAGAAAGCGCTCCAGGCAAAAACGAGCGTAGAGGAGTCAAAACTCTTGAAGTTCGAATCTCTGAAGTCCGAAGAGCCAAAGTGGTGAGTCATGATGACATCACCTGGAGGTGACATGGACACATGGGTTGTGTGCCAAGTGTAAGTGGATTCTAAACTATGGAAGATTGATATGGCATTTGGAATGTGGCAAGTGTCACCCATCTGAATAGGCCACGTATCAGTCGCTAGTATTCCACCATGTGGCATCCTGTATGAGCAGGGTTAGTGGGGCCTAAGGTTACGTAACGTAGTTAAAGGTCAGAGGACCCACAGTGGCATCAATCACGATACATCAAGATCAACGGCCAGGAGACATTGCAGAGACCCAAGTTGCACGGAAGCTAATTCTCCAAGGCGGTCCCGCAATCCAAACTGCAGTTTCACTGAGGGGTTATGTGTCAGCGTAGAAGAATTGCATGTTACTCCAAACCACCATTGCATGCCCCCACAATTGGAAAAACGTTAAGTAATGTGACGTGATGATGTCACCAAAGGTGATTGGGAATGTTCAGAGATTAAAAATTTGGATGTGCGGATGTGGGATCCTTTGAAGCTCCGAAGTCCCGAAGACCCGAAGACCCAGAACTCAGACACCTGAGGTTCCATAGTGAGTGTCAGTCATTGGATGTTGAGTAGACGTGGATGGTTGATCTGCCCTACTGTGCAAGTTCGGTAACTCTGAACTCTGAGTGATTGTTGTTTTGCGCTTTGAAAATCTTCCGAAGTCGAAGGCCAAAGGCCCGAGTAAGCGTGTATTGATCTAGCGCTTGGTCATGACCCATGGTTGCGTGGGTTGGGGACTGAGAGAAAGGGGCTAGTGCCTGAAAACTTCACAGAGAAGAGCCCCGAAATAAAATGGAGTTTCAAAGTTTTCTTGAATTAGAATTGTTTATGAATGTTGTGGGATTTGTTAAGGAATGATGACCTGACAAATTCTGATTGTATGCACGTTGTGTTTGTAGAAGTTTAACGAGTTCCAGAACCAAATAGAGTTGCCACTGAGTGCAATGAAATGGAGGAGGCACAGAATGCTTCTAGTTCAAAGAGTGAAGCTAAAGGGATGAATGTTCAATTGGGATTTGAAGGGTCAAACTCCAATGGGCATGGAAAAGAGATAGACAAAGAAGGGCATATGATGAAATTCATTGAAAGATTGCAGAAAAATGCCCAAACTCACCGAGCAGATAGCAGACAGCTCATGAAAGCTAAGGAACAGCAGGGAGAATTCAACTTAAATTTGATGAAGATTCCGGAGAGAATAGAATGAACCCGTTGTTTTCATGTGTTTAATGAATGGTGTATTCAGGGACTATCTAGACAAGTTTGTCATAGTCTTTTTGGATGACATCCTGGTTGTTAGAAAAACAGGACCGCGGAGTAATAAAATAAAACAAATGTGGAAACAAAACACAAAAGATACACAATATAATAGAGACAAAGATTTATGTGGTTCACCCAGTGTGGGCTACATCCACCAGAGAAATTGCCAAGTCCTTCCTTTATTATTATCCAGCAAATGAAGGGATACAACCTACTGCAAAACCCACTGTAACTTCCTCTTCTTTCTCTCACAGTCTCCTCTCTCATAATACAATACTTGCAATCATGCATAGCAGCAATACATTTCCCTCATAACAGAGGATTGCCTTCTAGGGAAAAAAACCCTAACATAATTTCTACCGTTAGATCTGTGACCTTATAATGAACGGTCCATATTTACAATGAAATTACAATATACTTTTACAAGGTAATTTTTCCTTCGGGGGATTCGCCCCTGAACCCCCTAGCTGAGGGGATAGGCCCCCCGGAACTCGCAGAGGGGGTACCCCTCCTCTGCACTCCCCCGCGTGGAAGAGTGTACATACTTTTGGGGTGTAAAGTCTTCATGGGGTATAAACATGGATGAAAAACACAGGACCTCTAAGTCAGGAAGATAATCAGGCTCCACAACCAACACTGGTGTATTCCAAGATAGAGGAAGAACAAGAACAACATATGATGATGGTGTTGCAGGTGCTAAGGGAGCACCAGTTGTACTCCAAGTTGAGCAAATTCTCGTTTTATCAAAAGCATATTTGGGGGATATCATTTCAGAGGATGCGATAACTGTGGATCCTAAGAAGATTGAGGCCATTAGGGAATGGTCAGAACCGAAGAATGTGATAGAAGTCATATCCTTTATGGGTCTAGTTGGCTATTACATAAGGTTTATCGTAGGGTTCTCAAGGATATATCACCCTATCACTTCCTTGCAAAGGAAGGAGAAGAAGTTTCAGTGGACAGAAGATTGTGAGAAAATATTTCAGCGATTGAAGCAGTTGTTAACCAGTGCTCTAATCCTGAGGATTGCAGATTCGAATGAAGACTTTGTAGTGTGTATGGATGCATGCAAAGAAGGAATGGGAGGATTCCTCAGTCATAATAGATTTTTAATTTGTTATGAATCCATAAAGTTGAAAGAGCACGAAAGGAACTATGCCACTCATGATTCAGAGTTGGCAGCCATCGTTCATGCTATAAAGAAATGGAGGCATTACCTCATGGGAAGGAGGTTCGAACTGAGGACATACCATAACGGTATGAAGTATTTTTTTGATCAGCCAACCTTGAATGCTAGGCAGAGTAGGTGGCTGGAGTTTCTTTGTGAGTACGACTTTGATATCAAGCATACGCAAGGAAAAGAGAACAAAGTGGTTGATGCACTCAGTAGGAGAGTGCATGAATTACATGCTACAACCATTAGCATGTACCCAAATTATATTAAAGGAAGAATTTCGGAGGATGCAAATGTAGATTTGCATTACAAGGATTTGGTAGCAAAGCTACAACAAGGTGAGATGCCACAAAAAGTGGAAAATTATAAATTGGAAGCCGATGGAACACATCTATACAAGAACATAATTTATGTACCTGATGTCCAGGACTTGAAACTTATGATTTTGAATTAATTACATAATGTGCCTTATGCAGGGCACCCTGGATATCAGAAAATTGTGGCAGCAGTCAGGAGCCATTACTTTTGGCCAGATATGAAGAGGGATATTGTAGAATACATCACCAGATGTATGGAATGACAGAAGGTTAAAGATGAGCATAGGCACCCAACAGGGTTGCTGCAGCCTTTACCCATTCCTGAGTGGAAGTGGGAGGTACTGACAATGGATTTCATCACAGGATTTCCCAGGACAGTCAAGCAACATGATTCAATCATGGTGGTGGTGTACAAGCTTACGAAAGCTACCCATTTTATTCCATTGAAGACTACTCACAAGGAAACTAATGTTGTTGATATTTTTATGAGGGAAATAACACGATTGCACAGTATCCCCAAGACAATTGTGTTTGACAGGGACCCAATGTTTACCTCAAAGTTATGGAAGGGGTTGTTCAAAGGATTCAGAACAAATCTAAACTTCAGAACTGCTTATCATATTGAGTCCGATGGATAGACAGAGAGGGTGAACAGAGTAATAGAAGACACACTAAGGATGTATGTGATGGACAAACCATCTAAATGGGAAGACTACCTACACTTGGTAGAATTCACCTACAACAATGGGTATCACAATGTATAATCACAATGTTCTACTTATTACCAAAACCCTTGAGGTAGGGCAACACCATACAATGGATCATATTATGGAAGGGATCCTCTCTTGTTCGCTTGCCTCTTCGAGGGGGCATCCTCCTAATGAGCTTCAGCTCCAAATACAATACTTCTTTTTATGTCTCCTTACATTGCTTGAACC
>SNQJ01S0031743.1:16936-28485 GCA_010110895.2 Picea sitchensis
TGACTTGCATTTACCATTGCTTGGTAGTTTGCTTCTATTGAAGAATGTGAAATAGCCTGTTGTTTATTACAGGCACAAGTGGCAGGTCCTAAACCAAGGCTGAAAACATAACCTACAGTAGACTTCCGATCATCAGGGTCACCAGCCCAATCTGAATCAGTGAAACCAACCAATAAAGGTGTCCCCCCTGAACTATAATGTATCTTGAACTAAACTATACCACGAACATAGTAAAGTATCCTTTTAGTTGCTTTCCAATGGATTTCATGGGGTGTTTGCATATATCGGGCAACAATACCAACAACAAAGGAAATATTAGGATGTGTATGAGTCAAGTATAAGAGGCTACCAACTAACTAATGATATAGGGTGACATCAACTTCAAGAGAAGTGAAGGTGGTAGAAAGCTTGAATCCAGACTGGAAGGGAGAAGGGGTTGGTTTAAAATCGTCCATGTGAAATGAATGAAGAAGGTCACAAGCATACTTAGACTAGGAAAGAAAAATTCCTTCATTGGTTTGCAAAACTTGGAGGCCAAGGAAATAGTGCAAAAAGCCTATGTCTGTCATTTCAAATTTCTTCTTAAGGATGGTTTTCACATGGTTTAAAATTTTTGAGTCACTACCAGTAAGGATAAGGTCATCAACATAAAGGAAAAGGATTATGATATGGATTCCTACTTTCTTCATATAGACATTAGGATTAGAATGACATCTAGAGAATCCAATGGAAATAATAAAGCTATCCATTTTGGCATACCAAGATCGGGGAGATTGCTTGAGACCATAAAGAGATTTCTTGAGGTGACAAAAAAGGCTAGAGCCATTCTCGACATAGCCAGGAGGTTGTTCTATGTAGATTTATTATTGCAAATCTCTATGCAAGAAGGCAAATTTAACATCCATCTGATGGACCTCCCATTTATGTGAGGCAACAAGGGAAAGAACAAGGCAAATCAAATTCATTTTTTCTACAGGAGAAAAGGTTTCATTATAGTCAATTCCTTCAACTTTGGAAAATCCTTTGGCAACTAACCGAGCCTTCTGTCTTTCAACACTTCCATATGATGCATACTCAGTTCTGTAAACCCATTTNTATCACTGCTCATTATTGGATAATAATTCTACATTGATATAACATTTGAAGAAAAAGGATTATAATTACGTTATTACTGATTCACCCCCCCTCTCAGTAATCCAACATATGAATCCATAAGGACAGTTCCAGAGTGTACTTGGGTTCCCAAACCAACCATCTCTCAAGATCTCACAAGTTTCCCAACACCCACAACAATCCAAGTACCCAGCTCTCTTCTCCCCAACCTGTGTCGCCCCAAGAGAATGGACCTCCACCCTTATCTGCCACACAGTCACTCAGCCAGTCCTTCTCCTTGCTTTTCCAAGGCCTCCAGCACAACTGGTCTAGAATCTCAATGTTGGAACTCTTAGGACTCGCAGTTGTGAGAAAACAGGGAATAGGCTGATGCCTTTCATACATGCAGGCCCCAGGTCATGGTTGGATTGTACCAACAACCAATTACATCCAACTGAATCGTGGCTAAGTTCTTCAGCATTTTGGTTCCCTTTCTCCTTGCCAAGCCAAGACGCAGGTGATGAGGAATCAATGGATGGGTCATGGGGTGTATGGGAGTGTGTGCATGGGAGTGCGTGAGGAAAAGAACGGGATAATGCAAAGGTGAGGGAGCGGATGAGACAACGACCAACCCCACAATCAGACAAGGGATGGGTTTAATTATTTTCATGGGGAAATCAATAACCTCCTGGCCTTCCCCAAGAAGCTCATGTAACCGATACACTTCCCTTAGGCAGAAAGGTAATTATCATAGGAATAAACATTTAGCACCTCAAACCCCCTCTCTTGTGGAATCATAGCCCCCTATAACTCTAGTCCTTGTCCATCTAGCAACCAACGATGCATTTATTATTAATACTGATAAAAACATTACATTTCTTGGGCATATTGGCCCTTTAAACAATTGTTTGGGCACTCAGTCCTCTCAACATTGTAACAATACATTATTTAAAATGGGGGTTCGAAACCTGGGGCATTACATAGTCTTTATTCCAAGAAGTATTTAAGACTATCATGATATGTTTTGACCTTGAAATTTCTACCTATTAGGTAAGGGCACCATTGCTCCAATGCATGTAGTACTGTCATCATTTCATTCTCATAAATAGGTTTGTGTAAGTCCTTTCCCTTGAGTGGCCTACTTTCAAAAGCACGGGCCCTTCCTTCTTGCATTAGAACAACACCAATGCCATTTCCTGATGCATCACATTCCACAATAAATGTTTTTGTGAAGTATGGTGTTGTCAAGACAAAAGCTTTGCACACCACCTCTTTAAGTTGTTCAAAAGCTTGAGTTTCGTCTAGAGTCCATGAAAATGCATCCTTCTTATTTAATTTCGTTAAAGGTGTTGTTATTCTTCCATAGTTCTGAACAAACTTGTGGTAGTAAACTGTCAAAACCAAAAATCCCCTAATATTCTTCAATGTTTTGGGAATAAGTCAGTCAATCATGGCCTCAATATTGTTAGGGTCTACCTTGACACCATCATGAGATACAATATGACCCAAATACTCTACCTCCTTCACCCCAAAGAAACACTTGGATGGTTTGGCATATAGTTGTTTCTCCTTTAGTAGTTGTAGCACCCTGTCAACATGTCGAAAATGATACTCCCAAGACTTGTTATAGATTAGTATATCATCAAAAAATACTAACACAAATTTTCGAAGGAAGGGCTTGAAAATGGAATTCATAAACCCTTGGAATGTGGAAGGTGCATTAGTAAGACCAAAAGGCTTGACCAAAAATTCATAATGGCCTTCATGAATTCAAAATGTTGTTTTTGGGATATATGTTTCCTTCATTCTAATCTGATGATACTCTGGATGGATATCCAACTTTGTGAAGTATATTGATCCATGTAGTTCATCTAACAATTCATCAATGACGGGAATTGAAAACTTATATTTAATAGTGATATTTTTGAACTCTCTATAATCTAGACACATCTGCTATGAGCCCTCTTTCTTGAGTACCATTACCATTGGTGCAGAGTAAGAACTTTGGATAGGTCTAATAATGCTAGCCTCTAACATTTCTTCAACCATACACTCAATTTCACTCTTTTGGGAATAAGGGTATCTGTAAGGCCTAATGTTAGGAGGAACACTCCCAGGAATTAGGTGAATAACATGATCATGATTGCGAGTGGGTGGAAGACCTCTGGGAATATCTTCAAATACTTTGGAATGCTTATCAATGATGCCTTGGAGATATAGGGGAATATATGGCTTAGATGTTTGAACATCTAGTGAGCATAGTTGTACAATTACACCATGATGCCCCTTTTTCAATAATTTTGTCATGCCATTAGAGCTTATCACCTTATTGGGTTTCCTTGTGATACCCTGTAACTCAAATTCCTTTCCTTCCAATGAAAATTTCATGAAAAGTTCTTGAAAATTAAAATCTATTGTTCCCAATGATTGTAACCATTGGACTCCTAGTACAACATCAACACCACCCATGGGTATAACAATCATTGGACTATTCATTACATATTCGCCCATAGTAAGATTGATCTTATGGCATGTTCCTGAGAAATTGATAGTTCCTCCATTTGCAATCATTACTTGAAAATCTAGTGCTAGATATATAAAGAAATTGAGAGCTTTGGCTAATTTATAGTGAATGAAATTGCGAGTACTACTAGAATCAATTAGGACTATTACCTTTGTATTTTTGATATATCCTTCGATCTTGAGGGTTTGAGGAGTGTTAATTCCAACCAATGCATTACATGATATGGTAGGAGTCAACTCTTCAGAAGAAATCTCTTCTACATTTTCATCTTGATATGGTTCTTGTTCTTGTTCTTATTCTTCTTCCTCTTCACAATATATGTAGAATAATTTATTCTCACCACACTTATGTCCCTTATTGTACTTGATGTCACAATTAAAGCGTAAACCTTTTTCTTTTATTTCCCCCAATTGTTGAGGTTTCTACCTTGTAGGTTGAGGTGTTTTAGATGAAGTAACATTATTCTCTCGATAGATGTTAGGAGTGGTCCTTCTAGTGGCTATAGCCATATTTTTACTTTCAACATTTCTCGCCACCCTGAACGCATTCTCCAAAGATTTGGATTCCCAAAGGAGAACCTCATGTTGAATGGTATCCTTTAAAGTTCCTCTGAATACATCAATCATGTGCTCATCTAGAATATCCGTTACCTTTATATTCAATCTTTGGAAGTTCTCAATGTGCTCTATAACTGAACCCTTTTTCTTGTGATTTATCAATTGGTTGAAGAAGGTATTTCTCATTGTATCCTCATAGTGTGCTACAATTTCTTCCGTGAAAATTGTCCAAGTGACAAGTGATTTACGAGAACAAAGCCATCGATACCACACAAATTGATTGGGTTCTAAATATAAAGATGCAATTTGTACCTTTTGTGTGTGTGGCACATCATTTAGATCAAAGAACTACTCCATCAGGAGTATCCATGTGATTGGATCCTTACCATCAAACTTCATCATATCGATCTTAGGAAAGTGGTTGGTCTTCAACCCAAAGTTGGAGTTTCTCTAGTCTTGATTCATCTTCCTTGTGTCCTCCTCATCATAAATTTCATGGGATACATTTTCACTTTCAGGTGTCCGCTCTATTAGCAAAATTTTCAATCCTTCTATGATCTCCATTTTTAAATCATCCATCTTAGTATCCATTATAGCTTCCAACTTAGCTTCAGTTGAATCCATCATCCCTTGTAGTTCATCTTTTGTTACCGCCTTCTTTTGTAAATCATTTATGTCCATGTGCATATCTTCACCTTCATCAAGAGTCTAAGTAGGATTGTTTGAAAGCTTATTTGGTGTAGAATTTCCCTTTTTTTGTGGCATGTTGGTCATGTATCACTTTTAAACCTTGATTTGGATGTAGGTCTGCTAGATGATCTGTCTTCTGTTGTATCTCCAAAATTTCGACCCTTTTGGGTCTGAAATTTCATTTTTTATTTCTTTTATACGTCTTCTATGCAATGCCACAAGTCTAATCAAAATTGGATGTACCAAGTGGAATTTATGGTAACTTCCCCACACATTGCTTATTTTTTTCCCTTCCAGGAGAGCGTACTTGTAAAGCGTGCCAAGAGCACAATATCTAATATTTGATTCTGAAACTTGCACCAGAAATACTATAGACTGTCCACGATCCAATGCAACTAGTCTCACTTAATTTGGATACTCACTGAATAATATATCATTGTTTTATCTAGAACACTTGTTTGAGACTAGTTAATATGACTAGTCAACTACCCTATCTTACACAGGGTGTATATACAAAATTAGGATGACCCAGAAGCTTAATTTTTTATCAAAAATTCCTTGATAATATCTGTGAATATCCTACGAGTTTCAAACTCTAAAAGGTCACAGAAAAAAAATTATAGAGAAAATTTTGCAATGATTAAATTCAGGATGATTCAGGAACCCGATCTTACACATGATATATCTTAGAAAGTATAAAGTCTCAAGAGATGAAATTTTCATCCCAAGTACCTTGATCTATCTACTAAATAATCTCCAAGGACTTTCTTCTGAAACGTCGTAGAAAAAAAGTTATAGCGAAAATTCCAAGGTGTCGTAGATGCAACAGCGAAACCCCAAGACCTTGAGCTTTGATACCAAATGTTAAGAACCAAATATCAAAATAGCATAAAAACCTCAGAATTAGTACTCAACGCCTTGACAAAGAGATAATTTCAGATAATAAGCCTCTTCGAGGGGGAAACCTCCTTATACACCACATAAATTTACGAATACAAGATAATTCCAAATGAAAATGTCTCATTGGTATATATAGGAGACTAGGAGGTAGAATTACAACTAATGGACCCAAGCCGACATAAATAAAATAGCAATACTAATGTATTATACCCCAATTAAGAGGTAATGTGCCACTATTTAGGGCTTAACATAATTATTTAATATATAACTATAAATTAGTTTAGTTAGGCATGCACACGCCACACACACACACACACACATTTTTCCAAGGAAATCCTCATAGGGAAACATGTTAGCCTATGCATTACCTTACCAATCACTAAGTCTTCATGTCACCTTCAATTGTATTATTAATTTAGGATATTAGTGTTTTATCCTTAAATCATGACTAAGTGATTTAGTTAATATTTCATAGCCTAATCACCATGCAAGGTGTTAGGATCTAGAGAAAATCTCTCTATGAGGTGGCATCACCCATTGTACTATATATTTGTAACTTTGGTGTGAATATTATACAATATGACTTGAGGCATTTCCAGTTGACCCTGTGTTGTGTTTTGTTTCTTCACATGGCATGAGAGCTCCTTTAGTCTTAAGGGCCTAGTAATTCCATGGGAGATGAAGTCTTGAGATGATGGTGCCACATGAAGAAAATGAATCCAAGCTACCTACATCAACAAAATTACATATCTACATTGATTTGAAGGCGCACTAGTAAAACAATTTCATTATTATATCAATTTTCCATGCGAGCTAAATTTTGATGGACAAATGGTATCAAATTTAAATTATTATTTTGTCACTATCTATAGATATGTTCAATGATCTGCATATGCAATTGCTTGATTGAATTATATCTTACATGTGAGATCTAAAAATAAATAAAAAAGACAAAGGTATTAGAGATCTGGCACTGTAGATCAATAAAGGTGAAGATCAGGCCATGGCAGGGTTGTTTTTCTAGGCGAATCCTCCTCCTTTGTGGATTGGATGGGTTTGATTTCTTGTTCATTCATCTTCTACACATAACAAACATATACATGGGATTATTGTTTGAAACAATATGAGGGTTCAAAATTTGATGGAAGCCATCATTTCAGTCAATCCACAAATAACCCATCTTGAACACTTATAGTGTCTGATTTCAAGATTTGAGTTGAGAGAAAATTAAACTTTTTCAAGATTTGAGTTGAGAGAAAATTAAAAAAATTTAAGATTTAAATTGAGTTGAGAGAAAATTAAACTTTTTCTTCTTGTACAGAAGAGTTTGGAGAAATGGGAGCTATAAGCCAAATTGTTGTACAAAGTTTATATAGTCGAGTTTGGAGAAATGGGAGCTTAAGCCAAATTATTGTTGTACAAAGTTCATATAGCCGAGTTTGGAGATATTGCAGAAGAGTTCAGAGAAATGGGAGCTATAAGACAAATTGTTGTACAAAGTTCATATAGCCAAGTTTGGAGAAATGGGAGCTATAATCCAAATTGGAGAGATGGGAGCTATAAGCCAAATTATTTTTGTACAAAGTTCATATAGCCGAGTTTGGAGATATGGGAGCTATAAGCCAAATTATTGTTGTACAAAGTTCATATAGCCAAGTTTGGAGAAATGGGAGCTATAAGCCAAATTGTTGTACAAAGTTCATATAGCCGAGTTTGGAGAAATGGGAGCTATAAGCCAAATTGGAGATATGGGAGCTATAAGGCAAATTGTTGTACAAAGGTTATTTTACCCACGGAGAAATGGGAGCTATAAGCCAAATTGTTGTACAAAGTTCATATATCCGAGTTTGGAGAAATGGGAGCTATAAGCCAAATTGGAGATATGGGAGCTATAAGGCAAATTGTTGTACAAAGTTTATTTTACCCATGTTTTTCCTTTAAACAAAAATTGTTGTACAAAGGTTCATATATAAGAGTTTGGAGAAATGAGAGCTATAAGCCAAATTGTTGTACAAAGGTTCTAATTATTTTACCCATGTTATGCCTTTAAACAACCTTTAAACAAAATAATCTTTGTAAGATCACAAATGCATGTATCTTGACAAAGGGTAAACTCTTATTGAAAAGAGAATTACTCATTAATATAAGAATTTGTTGAATCATCAACAATAAGAAATCATTTTTTTGCGGTGATTGTGTCTTTAATGTACAAAGGTTCATATATAAGAGTTTGGAGAAATGGGAACTATAAGACAAATTGGTGTACAAAGGTTCTTTTACCCATGTTATGCCTTTAAACAACCTTCAAACAAAATAATATTTGTAAGATCACAAATGCATGTATCTTGACAAAGGGTAAACTCTTATTGAAAACAAAATCACTCATTAATATAAGAATTTGTTGAATCATCAACAATAGGAAATCATTATTTTGTGGTGATTGTGTCTTAGATTTGCCTGAAATTTAATAAGGGGGTCTTAGGTACATTTGGTGTTTGTGTGATGAATCATTTCTTAGATGCTCAATGGATTTTAGTGGTGATTGTGTCCCAGATCTGCCTGAAAATGAATAAGGGGATCTTAGGTACATTTGGTGTTTGTGCGATGAATCATTGCTTGGATGATCAATGGGTTTTTTGTGTCTAGTTTTGACACTACAAATGTAATCTATCATACAACCATACACACATGGAGTAAGAAGCAATTTGATAAAATCAAGGAACATAATTAATGTCATTCAAGCACATACACTTAATTTCAATCAAGCACATGTGATCAAGAACCTGCAAAGACTATTCAAGTGTTCAAGTTATCGATGACATCAACATTCTAAAACAAAGATACATCAACATTAATTCTAGTTTACATCAATTCAACTTCAAAATCAAT
Source organism: Picea sitchensis (assembly GCA_010110895.2). Lineage (NCBI taxonomy): Eukaryota > Viridiplantae > Streptophyta > Pinopsida > Pinales > Pinaceae > Picea > Picea sitchensis. Next base: position 25,589 of record SNQJ01S0031743.1, read on the forward strand.
ATCAATTTTGATATATATACTTGCAATAGTTCCTTTTGTAAGTGTGAAATCAAAATTAAGTTGAATTGTAATTATTGGATGAATTCTTGGTAGAATTTGACACCCCTTCATTTTTTGAAGTCCAGAATTTCTATTGAAAAGTCTTATTGTCAAAGGGTGGAGTTGCAAGAATCCCTTCTTTGTTGTCAAGTCAATCATGGCCTACCTATACAAGGAGGCCTCATTCGATCTTTAAAAATAGATCAAAGTCTTCAATTATTAGAGTTAATGAATACTCTAATAATCACTTCTTAAGATAACTCAATCATACTCAACAAAGTAACTCTTTAATATATTCTAACTTGTTTGCATGTTTCACAAGCCAAATTAGAAATGCTTCGGACTTAGTCAACGCTTCTTCATGATGAAATCCAAAAAAAGAATCAACATTCGAGAGTGAAGGTTTTCATAGTTAGTCATATTGTTGTTAATATTTCTAGAATTAAATTGTGTCAAAAGTTTTGAAACATCCAATGTTTCAAGTGGACACTCCAGAATCTTCAACATTTTGAACTAGTCCTTGTTTCAAACAACCCACTTTTTGAATGTGATAACGATCAACAATCAACACAAGAGAAACTTGAAACCACTTCATATGCAATTTCATATGAGGAGAAACAAGCACAAAATATGTATCAGATATGAAAATGAAGTTACCTTTCATATTCCAAATTATTTCAAACCAATCCACTTCCAATGTGATAGATTGATTCAAGAAGTTTCAACTTCACCTGTTCTAGTTTAGCATCAGAATGATAAGTACCAACATTGCAATCGAGTTGGTTATATGCATGATCAGTGTTTTGATCTCCATCCTTGTCAATATTGTGGCAAGTGTAATCATTCATCGAATAGATGCTCCAAATGAAACAAACCTAGAAGATTAAATATTCACTAAGAGTGGATCAATCCTTGGAAATGGTCATCAAAAACCAAGAAATTATATCAATCTTACTACAAAATTTGATCAAAATCTGGACCAGGGGGTCAAATTTTGCTCAATTTTCAAAGTGCTCAGAATGCAACGAAAATGGTGCCATTGCGTCCGTCTCGTCTTCCTGATTCCGTAGGTATATTTACTTTCTCAAACGGAGTCTGTATGGAGAAGATATCGCAATCTGTTCGTTGAGCCAAACAGGGAAAAATTTGATGCTGACTGTACCTGTCCGTACAGTCCGTACAGGACACGTGTCAGGTCCGTATAGCATATGTGGCAGGTTTGTACAAGACACATGGCATCTCCAGATGATGACACATGTCAGGCGATTTTGTATTTTTGGGCGTACGGTTGGACCAGTTAGGAGGTGACATGTGTCACCACTGGAAGGGTGACACGTGGCATAGGATGACGTCAGCATCCTATGTGTCGGATGACATCAGCAGCATCGTGGCGATGACGTGGCACAAATTCATTGGGTGATGGTTGGCGAATCATGAAGCAACACGTTTCTTGTTGACAACAAATGGTATGAGGGCACATGGCCCAATCCATGGGCACCACGTGTCCCTCCTTTATTGGTTGTTTGGTTTGATTAAAAATATATTGTGTCGACCGGATTCGAACCGGCAACCTCCTCCACGCACAACGACTTTGCATGGCCGCCCGACCGTTGGACCACGAGTTGGTTCTTAACAACCATATGTTTAAAAACTTATTTAAGTTGAGTTATGTTTGAAATGGCGGGGGGGTCGGGCCAGGGCTTAGCCCCGACCCCGGTTCTATACGTTGACATATGACCAACATACCATTGAAATCGTGCACGGGGCAAACTATATAACCTGTGGCCTATTATAAAATGTGTTAATACATTTGCGCGGGGTTCCAAATGTATACCCGTGGCTTTTAACTTTAATATAACCATATATTATATAATGCGCGGGGTTTGTATTATGTGGAGCCCCCGGTCGTGGTTTTATGCCACCATGTGCCCGAGAGCTTGGCGGTTAGGGGCTGGAGGCGCTCTAACCGTTCTACGGTTTGCACCGTTGGCACGGTTGCGCTCGGTGCCAGGTTTTAACGCGTTTTGGGAGCGTGTTCTTGGTTCATGCACACAGAGGTGCGTTTTGGCGAACTAGTTTCAGAAAGCTTGAAGGAGGAAAATGGAAGAGGCCTAACTTCTTCATCTTTTGGCCGATTGAGGTATCATAAAAGCCCAACTAGGGGTTTTTGGACGTGATGGATCCATTGGTGCTATTTTCAAGGCCATTTGAAGACTTCTTCTGCAAGGTTTTCACCATTGAAGTTTCAGGAAGCCCCAGGAAGCTTGAAGCCCTCATTGATGGAGGACATGGTTTGGTGAGCCTATGTTTGTTTTCTGTGATTGAATAATCATTTTTGGCTAATTGATATGCTCTGAACACATTGGGACAGGTTTCAGAGGCTATTGAGGACTTTTACAGGTGTTTTTTCCAAAGAGAAGCTCAGGGAAACTTATGGCCACATGTAGAAGAGGTCATGCCCGGATGAGCCATGATCCGTTTTCAGAGTTCTATTAGTCATTTTTTGGGTTTTTATGTGTTCTGATATCAATGGTACAGTCTGTTTTTCCATTGGAGTTGAGCAACAGCTTTTAAAAGAACTTTTGACTAATTAATCCCAGAGAGCCAAGTCCATTGATGGAGGCTCAAGGAGATGTAGCCCGGAGGGGGGTGAACTCCTTTATCATGTTGTGATTGTTGTGCGTTTGATGGTTTATTTGCTGCAAGTTTTGTTGCTGTGTATTTGTTTAAAGTACATATTTAACCATCTAAAAGAACAATTCCTTACACATAAACATTTACAAGAAGATGCATGAACTTAACACATAAGTTTATTTTGCATATTTTAACACATGAAGCAAGGTCCTGTAAAGTTTATT
>SNQJ01S0031743.1:30129-75055 GCA_010110895.2 Picea sitchensis
TTGTTTTCAAGATTGATGGTTTTCTTGGCTTGTGACAAGATGTCGCAGGAAGTTTTTGCAGCCATTGGAGAGTTGATTTTGTTGACGCCAAAGAGTTCGAAAGAGGGACTTGATTCTTAGTGGGGAGGTTGGCAGTCTTCCAAGCACAGAGAGAGCAGTGGGTCAGCAGCAGCCAGAGAGTAGTGGTTGAAGGACATAGTCAGTTGCAGTGCACGACATGTCAGAGTATTGAGGTGATTGTCGAAAAGATTTTGATATAACTTGAAAGTAGATAGATAAGCTTTTGTGGGTCCAAAATCCTTTCAGTGGGAAGGTGTGATCAAAATCTGGACCAGGGGGTCAAATTTTGCTCAATTTTCAAAGTGCTCGGAATGTGACAAAAATGGTGCCATTGTGTCTGCCTCGTCTTCCTGATTCCAGCGGTATATTTACTTTCTCAAACAGAGTCCGTATGGAGAAGATATCACAATCTGTTTGTCGAGCCAAACAGGCAAAAATTTGATGCTAACTGTACCTGTCCGTACAGTCCGTATAGGACATGTGTCAGGTTCATACAGTGTATGTGGCAGGTCCGTGCAGGATACGTGGCAGCTCCAGATGATGACACGTGTCAGGCAGTTTTGGATTTTTGGGCGTACGGTTGGACCAGTTCGGAGGTGACACGTGTCACCACTGGAAGGGTGACACGTGGCATAGGATGACGTCAGCGTCCTACATGTCGGATGACGTCAGCAGCATCATGGCAATGATGTGGCACAAATTCATTGGTTGATGGTTGGCGAATCATGAAGCGACACGTGTCTTGTTGACAGCAAATGGTATGAGGGCACGTGGCCCAATCCATGGGCGCCACGTGTCCCTCCTTTATTGGTTGTTTGGTTTGATTAAAAATATATTGTGTCGACCGGATTCGAACCGGCGACCTCCTCCACGCACAACGACTTTGCATGGCCACCCGACCGTTGTACCACGAGTTGGTTCTTAACAACCATATGTTTAAAAACTTATTTAAGTTGAGTTATGTTTGAAATGGCGGGGGGGTCGAGCCAGGGCTTAGCCCCGACCCCGGTTCTATACGTTGACATATGACCAACATACCATTGAAATTGTGCGCGAGGTAAACTATATAACCCGTGGCCTATTATAAAATGTGTTAATACATTTGCGCGGGGTTCCAAATGTATACCCGTAGATTTTAACTTTAATATAACCATATATTATATAATGCGCGGGGTTTGTATTATGTGGAGCCCCCGGTCGTGGTTTTATGCCACCATGTGCCCGAGAGCTTGGCGGTTAGGGGCTGGAGGCACTCTAACCGTTCTATGGTTTGCACCGTTGGCGCGGTTGCGCCCGGTGCCAGGTTTTAACTCGTTTTGGGAGCGTGTTCTTGGTTCATGCACACAGAGGTGCGTTTTGGCGAACCAGTTTCAGAAAGCTTGAAGGAGGAAAATGGAGGAGGCCTAACTTCTTCATCGTTTGGCCGATTGAGGTGCCGTAAAAACCCAGCTAGGGGTTTTTGGACGTGCTGGATCCATTGGTGTTGTTTTCAAGGCCATTTGAAGACTTCTTCTGCAAGTTTTTCTCCATTNGTGATTGAATAATCATTTTTGGCTAATTGATATGATCTGAACACATTGCAATAGGTTTCAGAGTTTGTTGAGGACTTTTATAGGTGTTTTTTCCAAAGAGAAGCTCAGGGAAGCTTATGGCCACATGTAGAAGAGGGCATGCCCATATGAGCCATGATTCGTTTTCAGAGTTCTATTAGTCATTTTTGGGGTTTTTATGTGTTTTGATATCAATGGTACAGTCTGTTTTTCCATTGGAGTTGAGCAGCATATTGTAAAAGAACTTTTGACTAATTAATCGTAGAGAGCCAAGTCCATTGATGGAGGCTCAAGGAGATGTAGCCCGGAGGGGGGTGAACTCCTTTATCATGTTGTGATTGTTGTGCGTTTGATGGTTTATTTGCTGCAAGTTGTGTTGTTGTGTATTTGTTTAAAGTACATATTTAACCATCTAAAAGAACAATTCCTTACACATAAACATTTACAAGAAGATGCATGAACTTAACACATAAGTTTATTTTGCATATTTTAACACATGAAGCAAGGTCCTGTAAAGTTTATTTTAATGAAGTAGCGGGTGCTTGCATAGAATAACAAGTCATCCTTCTATTTTCGGATCAAAATTCAATCTCGAGTAAAGAAACATATTGCAGAAGATAGTGAAATGAGAATGGTATTATCCTCCACCTCAAAGGAGGAGTACAATTATGAAACTCTCCTACACCTTAAAGGGGGGGAGTATACAAATAAAGTGAAAATGGTTAGTGGTAAACCAAAACCACCAAATCAATTAAATATGGTTAGTGGTCAACCAAAAAGAACTAATAAAGTGATGAATTGGTTCAGGGTAATCCACGCAAAAAAAACCATGATGTCTCTCCTTTCAGCTGACAAAGGGGGGGGGGATATTGAAGACGGTTGTCGGACTTAAAAGTTTTGAAAACAAGAAACAAACAATAATCAGTTGATGACATAATTAGAAAATGCCAAATGGATGATGACAACAACAACAACAAAAAGAGCATTGCAAATATTTTATCACTTAATTAGACAACCTGTCTACCACATCAAGGAAGTTTCAGCATGGAATTTGGAACTTCAAATCAACATTTGGGAAGATCCAACATGGAATCTAGGATCCTCTCGTCTAGTTATTTATTATCCAATTGGGATACACTAGATGTTGTTCAACACCTAAAAGTGTAAAAAATGGTTAGAGGTCATCCCAAACCACCAGATTCAGAGATCACTTCAGTGATTCACTGATTATAAAGTGGTGATACTACATGTTCACCAATTAGCAGAAGACACCAACTTCTTCTAGCTAAATTACTTGGCAAAAGATCGGAATGACAAGTCACTAGGAAATGTTTAGACATTGGTTGTTTTCCACTTCTAGATTTCATCTATTTTCTAGATCATTTCAAATAAACCATCTAGCATCCAGATTTGATGGTTTTTTAGGTAGATTTTTCATTGAAGCTTATATCAGATGATTATGAAAGATACAGGATATTAGCTTTTGCATTAGTGTTTATCTCTTATTTTATATAGAGATATAGACTTGTGAAAGAGGGGTGGAAGGTTATCCTATGGCTTACCTTACCAATCACTAAATCTTCATGTCACCTTTAATTGTATTATTCATTTAGGATATTAGTGATTTATCCTCAAATGATGACTAAGTGAATTAGTTAATATTTCCTAGCCTAGTCACCATGCAAGGTGTTAGGATCTAGAGCAAATCTCTCTATGAGGCGACATCACCCATTGTACTATATATTTGTAACTTTGGTGTTAATATTATTCAAGATGACTTGAGGCCTTTCTGTCATATTGTTGGTCATGTGTTGTGTTATGTTTATTAACAAAACCTAGGGAACAATTTCTGACATCTGTGGATAGCATCCCTAGTAAACCCATTGGCAGAGATTAGTGCACATCATCCAAGAGGATTTACATTGGACATTTGTTGACATATAACTAGTGAAATGTCAAACAACATTGGCAACAACAAGTTGAGCTAACCCCAATCTTGTGTGTGTGTGTGTGTGTGTGTGTGTGTGTGTGTGTGTGTGTGTGTGTGTGTACACCCCAAGTGTTTATTCAATCATTTGGACTATCTATTAAAGACATGTTGTCAATGGGGAGGTTATAGACCCAAATTTAGTCAAGTCTTGTAGGGTTACCAACCACTTTTTCAATTAACAATCAACGCCATCTTCCATTTGATATTCTAAACAATAGGAGAAAATCTTTGGAAATTTTCTCTTAGAATTTTTTTTCTTTCAAAATTATATGTATATATATAGTAAATGCTTATTATAGACAAAATAAGTCATTGTGTTTTTTTCTAAATGACCTTTTAAATGTTGTTGATGAAAATATTGTAGATGCTACAGAGAATGTTGTTATAGACACAATAAAACTTGATGTCATAATGGATAACACAATAACATTGTCAGTAACATCATCATAGGTGAATGTTATTTTAAAGAAAAGGTATGATATTGTTGCCAAATTTAAAGAAAATGTATGATATTGTTGCCAAATTTAAGGTTTAAATGATAGGTGTTGAAAGAGATAAAAAAAAATAAGAGTGTTGTTCAATGCTGAGGAAGAAGATGAACTAAGAACAAGCTTTCAAAATTATTTTTATTAAACATTTCATTATTATTTAAAAAAATTCATATTTAAATGTATAATTTATTTATCTTATTATATAATCTTATAAAAATCAATATTTAACAAGGGTTGCATGGCAACTTAGTCCCTGCCAAGTAGATTTAGAAATGGAGATGATAGTTGGCACCCTATATTGATTAGGGTGAAACATGAACAATATGCTAACAAATGAGCTAGTTTCATAGTCTTAAAATAAATCAACTTATTTTGGGGTTTTTGTTATTTTAAATGAGAAAAATTAACACAAATAACTACACCGTCAGAAAAATTGAATTCAAAGAATTTGACATAGATTCACAAGGGATGGAGGAAGAGGTGTTGCTTCATGATGACACATAGTTTATAGATTTTTCATAAGAGGTATTGGACATGACTTCTACCATAGTTTTACTTTAAAATGGTTGCAATATAGTTATGGGATTAACCTATAAATTTCCTTCTAGTTAAGTTGAGCTAGCCACACCCGGATGGGATGACACTTGGAAAGAGGAGGGGGACAGGTGGTAGGGACAGTTGGTGGGGGGAGTTAATATCCCAATCCACCACCCCCGAAGAAATTAACTCCCCATGGTGTTCACCATAAGGGAAATTAACTCAGTGCGCCTGGAGGAGCTCTCGGACAAGCGATCCAGCTAGGCCACTGGTACCAGGCGCCTGAACCAGTCCCGTCAACCTTCAATGGCAATGGGAGGGGCATCAATGGCTCCCAACGGTAATAAAAACGACCAAGGTGTGCATTTATGCCTGTCATTTGCAAGCTACCACCTCTGCACAGTGCTACTTGGCCCTCCTGACATCTTTGTCTGCCTCCTGTGCGACCTACGAACCTCCCCAGACCACAATCACCCTCACCCCCTGGTTCTCACCACCATGCCCTGGGAATGAGGCAAGCCCAGGCGAGCCACCAGGAACAAGAACTCCATCACCCGATACAACCGGCTCACAACCTCTCAGGGAGCCTTGATTGCCCAATTCAGCCACCCCCACAGACCTACCAGAAGCTCTCAGTCTACCCTACGCACTCCAAAAGTGGAGACTCCACCTACCTTGCCCCAGACTCAAGCTCAGTCTCCCCTTTCATTCCCAAAACGAAGACCCTGTCCCTCACTGAGCATTCTCCACTGCCACCCCAGCACTTACCGGCTATCCTCAACACAGTCAAAGAGGAGGCACTACCCTCAATTCAACATCCTGACCTGAAGTTGGCTGACGTAGGGCCACCTTCAGCTTCACAACCAGGCCCGAGCCCAGTGAAAACGAAAGGGTCTCCCTCTAGGGAAAGCCTCCCAATCCCTTCTGCCTCCCAAGACTTTCAGCCTCGCTGGTGGGAAGGAGGATACATAGTGGAGGAGGAAACCCCCCTAAGCTGGAAACTGACAGGATGTGGGGAGAACCCAATTACAATGGAAGACACAGGCATAGACGGTGATGAGGAAGGCTCACACTACACCTATCATCTGGTAGCGAAGCATCTTGAGCTCCTCTTTGACATCCGATAGCGGAAGGACGAGCAAGTGCATGGCCAAAGGACAATCCACCAATGACTAGATCTATTGTTCGAGGCACTCTCAGACGCCCCACCACAAGCACAATGCCCAACCTGCAAAAAGAAGTTTGTCCTGGTCTACACCGCCCATGGACATCCAGGTTCCCCAACAGCTTGATGCGGCCCACCCCTGACTCTGGTTCTTGTCAATTACAGTTTTCAGAATGAATAGTGATTATATTTTCACTCTTTTTTATAGTTGTGTAACCATCTTAGTAATGGCGGATCTGAATGAAGCCTTCCCTAGGATAGCTAGTGGGAACAAAGTTCCTGTTGAAATTCTCAGCTTTTGCTCAATTTTTGTAAACTGAATCTCTGCCATGATAGACATATCACTGCTTGGAGCCACCTGTTATGGTTTCCCTTATGTGGTGGAACAAGTGGCTACCAAACGATATACAGTTGTACACTCATGATGATATAATACAAGGATCTTTTTTTATTTACAAAAAAAAAGTTGAGCTAGCCAAATAAAAATCACATTTAAAAAAGAAAAATTATACATTTCACATTTTATAATATATATTTTAATTTATATAATAATTATTATATTACATAATATTATCTCACCAAAATTAATGTGTTATGAACTGACCTATTTTATAATATATATTTTAATTTAGATAATACTTATTATATTAAGTAATATTATCTTACCAAAATTAATGTGTTATAACATGATTGACACGACAACTACAACACAAAACATCACCGTCATTTCCCACTTTTACAAAGCTCAACTGGAGATCAAAGTCCAACTATAGTTTACGTCAAGCAAGGTGAGGCATCCATATTGGGAAACCTAATTTGTCCATATTGGGAAACCTAATTTGTCCATATTGGGAAACATAAATTGTTGTGGTGTGATAAGTTTGCTTTATATGTTATATTTGGATTTTAATATTTATGATGTGTACAAGGAATAGTTATGCAAATGGTACTTATAATAAAGTTTATTGATTATGTAATTAATTTTAAATATTGAAATACTTGAAGGCAACAATAAGACTTGAAATATATTAACCAATCAAAGATGAGAAAAAACAAATATTTTTATTATATCAAAAAAAAATATTTATTTTCTTAAGTTAAACATTATTTTTTCACACACAAATTTAAAATAAAAGAAAAATTAATGTCAAATCAATAGCAAACTTATTGCTATAATCCCTTGGTAGGGACTAATAACATGATTTAATCTAGTCTTAGAGCAATGAAAAATTTACCCATGACAACTATACATAGATTACTATTCATATATCTTTATTTGATAATCTCATATATACTTTATAGCCAAATTTCCTATAAATGGTATCATGAATCCATAGGAAAAATATAGTCAACAATATATGTCTTTTAAAAAAAATATTTATGATTATTTAAAAACTTGTAACACATTTATTTATTGATATAATTGATCATATTTTAAAATTATATAGTTTTGAAAAGAAATATATATTTTTCTTGAAACATGTTTTTTTAAAAGTAGTATTTTGTTTTCATGTTTTTTTAGTTTATTTCACTATGGGTTTATCAAAAGTATGTAGATCAATATTTGTTGGATGTGGAATTTAATTTTGTTGAGATTTCTCAATAAAACAAACTTCATAGAAATATGTAATTTTAAATCTAAAGCATTGATGTTTCATTATCTTTTTTATTAAAAAAATTAGTTCACTCCACAAAATAATATAATATGCTTATTTTCAATCATATCCTTATTTCTCTAGATTTCAATAATCTAAAGTACCATGTCTAGCAATTCTTATCATACTCACAATCCATCTCAAAGGAAAACATTTCCATTGTCTTGTTTAAGTATGGTAAGACTTTTATGTATGCTAAATACATTTTACCTATAGTATTGTGTTTAGTACTCATCTTCATAGACTCTAACAGACAAATCGATGCATAGAGAGGGTCCCTTATTCTACAAACGAGTCTCATACACCAATTTGGTGCCTGACTCTGTTGTGACCTTAAAATTATATTATTATTCTTATATTATTTGTAGAGATCCATTGAATTTACACCATCACTAAAATCCAAAATCGTGACTTCCGTATACAATGTCATGCTTTCAAAATGTAGACAATAATGTGGGTGTAGATAAATACATGTCCGTGGATGAGGAAATAGCCTTAAGGCTCATGGTCACAAAATACTTTTTTTTTTCTTTTTTTTTTTAATGTCTGGCGGAATCAACAACTAGTTGGGCACGTGCTCGCATTACATGTGGTCTTGTTATCCAACTGCTACCACTATAACCTCCAGGTGTGCCCATGATGCCCCTTACGTGGAACACATTGTAAGTCGGGGGGAGTTGAACTTGAAACCTCATGGAACTTCATTTTCACAGCACTTGCCAATTGAGCTACCCCCTGGGGGCATGGTCACAAAATACTTGATAAGACATGAAGATTCATATATAGAATCTTTTATAAAGAATTATTTTGATTGTTTAGAATTGTTGATTATTAATAGTTTGGGTGAGTATGAGGAGGTCGTTAACAATCCTTGAACTAGAGTAACAAGAATCATTAATGAACAATATTGGAGCTTCAGCCAAATAATATGGATGATGAGGTACAACTTGTCAATTATTTAAATGACCAACTATCTAAAGACCAAATATTATGTTCCTCGCCAAGTGTTGAGTCTATAATGGAGAGGTTGCCACGATCATTGTGTGTTGATGAGGCATCCTCGCTTGACCTAAGAAAAGGTGCCAAAAGTTATCTTTTTGAGTTTTAGATCTACGACATGGAAGAGGCCAATGATAGTGGTACCTCTACAAAATTTGGTCAGACTAGGGATAGTTATGATGAATCTTCATCTCTTTCCATGTTTGTTGGTGTACCTCTATGTTCAAATATTAGTTTATTGTAGGTGATTAATTCAAGAAGTGACATTTTCAATGCAACCTCGATTGACCTAGAAGTATGCTCTACTGATTTGATCAACGATCTAGTAACATTCTAGTTTGATATCTCGATCAACTTTAATGGTTTTAGTTTTGTCGGATCTAGGATTAGTATTAAGCACTTGCAAGGAGGTCATGCAAGGAAGAGGAAGGACCCAGAAGGAAGAAAAAATGTAAGGTAATAAAAAGTCACGGAGGGGAGGTATCTTTAGTGGTGGAGGAGGAAACTGCATTGAACTAATTTCTCAATCTATCTAGTCCAGTACAAGGAGAACACCTTATAGAGAAGGTTTTTACAAAACCTCCCGAAAAATTTATCCCCTCTCTATTTATAGCAGAGGTGGGAAACTAGAGGTTTTTACATCAATGCGCCTAGATAGGAACAAACATATCGATGTGCTCACAAACCGTACATAATTCCCTGGTGTTGAACTAATAAGGCACACCGATAACCTTTATTAATATAAAATGCTAAAATATTGGTTTTTTTTTCTTAAATTAAATTGCATATTAACGATCCACGCTAAATTAAGAGCATCGATGCATGTATGAAGGACGCACTGGATTAGGTTAGAAAGGTTGGTTATTTAATAAAAAAATTAATGTAAAAAAAAAAAAAACTTTTCCAATGCACTTAAAAAACCTAACCACCTTGGTGCATATACAATAGTGGTAATCCAGACAATAATAATGGTGTGCTTAATAATATTATAGCCTTGAGATTTTTTAACATATCCAAAAATCCAAACCTTTCATTACTCATACTACCACACACCGATATGTCTTACCGTATGGGGCATCGTGGTAGGCTAAAATAAATAAAGTGTATCTGTGCATTCAGGTACTAAATAAAACACTCATGCATCTTACTATCGGGCACATCGCTCAAGGGTAAAAAAAATTACCAAACTTAATTTTATTATCACATTTCCTTCTATGTTTCCAACCACTCACAAGAATCGACGTTCAAACTCCTTCTATGAACACCCCATTTGCAATGCTCTACAGTGTTGCTTTCTAAATTTGATAGTTTTTCCTATAGATTCCATTCATTTTGAAATTTTGAAAAATAGTGCACATTTTCAGTGTTTATCTATGGGGAAACCATGCCTCCTCAGGTGAGAAGAGACCATGTAAATTGTTTGTTACCTCCTTATTTTCAATTTCATCAAATCAAAATTTAAAATTGAGCTTAAATTTGGCCTTTTTTACGTTATTTTTTGAATTTTGCGTGATTCATTTCATGAGTTAGGCTCACCCCAGACTTGACGATCCACCTTATGAATTTTAAAAAAACATCGCTCATAGTGCATCTTACGAGATGTCCCATATCCAGTGCATTATAATACACAACACACCACTTAAAACTTCACACCACGTATTGGAATGGCATGTGTGCATTACTAGTGTCTCTCATCTTAGAAGAGGCATCACCTTTGCAATAAACCCATAGGTGCATTCTAGATAATCAATTGCATTGGTGCACCTCACCACACTACACCACATATTAAAAAATTAGCATAGTGGTGCATCTGTTGGGATACCCCATCACTAGTGCGTTATAAGAAAAGAATGCACAACTAAAAAAGATGCATTGGTTCTCCCAATAACTTGGATCAATGACATGTTCGGTGTGCATTAACGACGTGTCTCGTCTTAGAAGTGGCATTGGCTTTGCCATGAACACTCTAGGGTGTTATAGAGAATAAATCACACCAATGCACCTCACTGCACCACGCCACATATTTAAAAATTATCATAGCAATGCATATGATGGGAAGCCCCATGATTGTTGAATTATAAAACAAAAAGCCTCACTAAAAAATACACAATGGTGCTTTTTGCTCCATTGCACACTGAATTTATCAATATACATTAATGGTGCATATCGTTTAGACAAGACACCACAAGTCAGTGTGTTATAGGGAATAAACTGCACCATTGAAGCACATGACACCCACCACTTACTAAAAAATTACCATAGTGGTGCATTTGTAGGGATGCATCACTAAAAATATCAGTGTGCATTAATGGTGTGTCTCGTCTTAGAAGAGGCATTGTGTTTGCAATAAACCCACCAGTGTATTATAGAGAACCAATTGCACCATTGCACCACATCGCACCACACATAAAAACAATTAGCATAGAGGTGTGTTTCATGACTAAAGTAGCATCTACTATGCCAAATAGCATGGAGCACCATGAAAATCGTAGTTATTTTTTTCCAATATAGCACACGGGTCATGGTGTGTATTATCTATTAAAAGCGCACCAATTACTTTACCACATTGTTTTTGCAAATAGAAATTAATTTTAGTTTTTTATAAATACAAATGGTTATATATGTGTGTGTTTTATAATTTCAATTTGGTTATCTATACTTGTTCATAAAAAGAATTGTATGTGAATCAGAAATGGCAATGATTAGCATAGGAGAGACAACATTAGGTCGACACATACAAATATGTACATGAGTGGGAGGCCAAAGAGAGGGAGAGGGAGAGGATACCTTTCCCTATTGCACCTCAAAATCATGCCTTATTTAGGAATATTAGCATCCTCAAATTTTAGAAGGAGGCTACATTGCTCAAGGGGAACTCTTCCTTTTTAAAGAAGTTGATATGTAACTTGGATTATGTTAGGTAGGCATTCATGGTCAATCTTGATCTGTGGTATCATCCCACAGATGAGGATATTTATTTTATCATAGGGCTATCTAGGAGGGGGGAGGTTTGGCCCTAGTTCCCTAATCTCTCACCTGGCATTGCAGGAGAGATCCAGCCGGCATATGTGCAAAGATATGACAGTTGGGACATTGTTGATGCTACAAACTTCCAAGTTGTTGGTGGTTAATTGTGGATAGATGCATTTGATGCAAAGGAGGTTAAGTTCCTATCCCTTATTTTCAAAACATCGGTACACTTTACCTCTGATTAGAAATACATTAAATTCTCTTTGATGTACTATGTAGATAAATTCTCTATTTTTGATGGGAGGTTATTCTTCTCATTTGCGTAGAAGATATTTACTTTATTTTTTGAGAGGTTTCATGTCACTCAACCTAAAAAACCTCGATTCCCTCCTAGGCCTACAACTGATATGTGTATGCGCATGTGGGGGAATTTTTTTCCCAAGAGGAGATAGTTGAAGTGGCTATGTACTCTAGTCGATAGAGATATTTGTGATTTCTTGGTTAGAGAGGAAAATCTTGTCCTCGATCTTGTATTGGGCATTTAGTCTCTGGGGGTTAAATTTGGAAGCCTATAATTATAACTACCCAACCATTGATTGGGATTTCCATATGGGTATGCTACAAAATGTATTATGGGCTCTTAAGTCCTGATAAAACTAAATGCTATCATAATTTTCCACCAACACTTGTACTCTTTTAATAATCCTACTCAAACAAATGTCTTTAGGCATTTTGTGTCAATGCATGTGTTGGATCATGGTTGTAGAATCTCCCACCACTATAATATTATATGTCCCTCTATTCTTTAACAAGTTTAGTTCCTAATACAGACCTAAGGCCTCTGATACTTGGTGGAAATTTCCAAACCCCCATGCAAATCTTAATGCATGATTTCCTTCAAGGTCAATGATGATCCCTCACACCCGCCTCCCTTGATTTCACAAGGTTTATTATACATTATTTCAAAACCCATATGTGTGTGTGAGAATATGTGTGTGTGTGTGTGTGTGTGTGTGTGTGTGTGTGTGTGTGTGTGTGTGTGTTATTATATAACTTACAAGAATGTTTTCAACATAAATAACTCCATCTCATGATATTAATAAATACAATTAAAACGTGAAAAATAATACACCTCAAACCTAGAGATTTGTTGATAATAAACTATGATTGTTCTCCACTTTCTTATTTGTGAATGACAAATGAAGGTTGTCATTGACCCTAACAAAAATTTCACCATTCAAATAATGCTAAACCATAAGATTCAATCATTACCTCATCATCAAATAAAATGACCCATATATCATAATCCCAAATCACATGAGCAACAAACCAATCAATACCCCCATATCAATACCTTTACCATACAATCTAGCATCTTAGTGAAAATCCTTCACAAGGCACCAAGACTAGTGTAACATTAGAATATGTCACCACAATCACCTAGGAAACAACTTCCCTCTCTTTAGTGAAGGAGAAAATCCAATAAAAGGGAGGCTTCCCTAGTAGCCTCCAATAACCCCTAGGAAAGACACAATCAATTCTAAGGCTTCAAGGGTAGTGTTACACATCAAAATTACTCACTTCAATAGTGTCGCAAGTGTTGTCATTATAAGTGTTGTAAGTGTCGCATCTTGTCCATAATTGTCGCATCTTGACCAAAAGTGTCTCAAGTGTCACAAACATCATACTTCCACCTTCCTTATGTCGTGCCTCTAACGACACCATAAGGACACTTAAGACACCTCAAAGACTAGTTTCGAAGAAGAGAAATTAGTTGACAAGGAGCAAAAGCCTTTTGCCACTGGAAAAACCACTCAAAAATGGATTTTGGAGGGCAGTGCTCCCCTACCCACTGTCAGGGAGTGCCAACGCTCCCTAGGATGCTTTGGGGGAGTGTTCAAACTCTCTATGTACCCTTTTGGGGGAACGCTACCTTTTCTGAGTGGATTTTTGGTTTGTTGAGCTAAAACATGGAAGAATCCCCTCAATTTCTGAAGGTGGTTGGATTTGAATAGAAGTTCAAGGCATGATCTTAGGGAATATCCTCAACTGAAGGAGAAGAATCCTCAACTTATCCCAAATATCTCTCAAGTGGTTGGGCCTCTCCAAGGTTATATAAGGAGGCCTCTTCATGGTCAAAAGGGAGGAGAGACTAGATATTGATACCAAACTTATGATCCTATAAGTGGTATGAACAGAAAAGATTGGAGATGGGAAAATTATGATCTCATAACTGAGATGTCATCAAAGAAATCAATGTATATTACTTGAGCAAAGGGGTTGGACAAGGAGAACTAGAAGAAGATGTTGCACATTCATCAAAGGATTGTAATTACCTTTACTTGTTCTCATTAATAATCAATGCTTGGCCTGTTTCTTTCAAACTTATGTTTGTTCCACATTAGTTTGTATTCAGTAGATAGATCTATATTTGAGCTAATCTTAGTAGAATAGGAAGTCCATTTTATCTTTGTTTGTTCTACAGGACCTATCAAGGAGCTCAGGATCGAAGCTTAGCCTGGAATTTGCAAGGACAAACGTCGTTAATAAGGTACATATCTTTCTTCTTCTCCTTCATATATTGGCATGATTAGATCTAAAATAATGTCAGTGTCCATGTTAATTACTTTTCTGTCTTGGCCTTAGGAGTCTAGAGACCAAGAGGGAATCTGTTTGTCCGCAGGAGGATTCACCTGTAACAGAAATTGGTGACTCCGTTGGGGAGGAGCTCTGATTTTTGTTTCCATTCCTAGATCTTGTTTTGGTCCTTTTCCGTTTTCTTGACCTTCTCCATACTATCTTTTATTCTTAGATTTGTTTGATTGCCTCTTTATTTCATCATGATCACCTCGATTGACTGAGTTTGCTTGATTTTTTGAGTTTCTGGGCATTTTTCTGAAATTTTGAATCAAAGCTCTCCCCTGCCCTTGCTATCAGAGTGTTAACACTCCCTGGTGGTCTTACACAGAGCATTGGAACGCTCTGGTGCCCCTTACACTAGAGCGCTACCCCCTTTTCTATGAAAAATCCTCTAGTTTTTCAATTTCTGAGGTCAGTTTTTGTCTTTTGCACTTGCTCAGAGTCTCATACTCTCAGTACATCTTGGTATTGTCCTTCAACACCCTGTTTTCTAAGAATTAATCCTCTTTTGTTTGGAAATTTGAAATTTTCTTTCCTTTCCTTGAAGTCACTCTTTGTCTTTGCTGACCTAGAGTTAACTTGTTGTTTTCTCCTCATTTATCTGACTGACTGGAATATTTTGTGAGGAAATCCAAAGGTTTGTGAACTTTTCCATTTGATCTTCGAGGTCAGTTTTCCAACATTTCTCTTTTTCTTGAGGTTTTTGGTTCTTGTTTGCAAATTTGGTTATCTTTGTCTTTCTTGTTCATTCATGATGAGAGTGTATTTTTGTTTGTGTGAGGTTTGCTTCAGATTGTTTAATCTTGAAGTCTGATTGACATTAGAAGTTTTACATCTGATTATCATTCACATATAAGGAAAAGCACATATTTTAGTGATTGGTTTGGATATTAGTAGGCATTTCTGAAATTTTTTAGCATACATTGGATTTGATTGAGAAACAATTGTATGTGGATGTTGCATCTTAGTGTTTGATAGCGAAAATAACTTTCTCTGTTTCCTTTAAATAGGCATTCATCGAAAGACAAGACTGCTTATCATTTCCTTGTGCATTTTTTGGGAATTGAGTCACAATACCATCAGTTTCACTTTCATACACCCTTGAGTAAAGAACAACTGCAAAATGAACGCTAATTAAAAATTATCTAGAACATTTTTTTTTTAGGATATTCCATCAACATTAGACTAGGATTAGCACTTTGGATTAGGCTATAAGTACAACTCTCCGAAGTTTTTCAAAACAAACATTAGCATCTTGCGATAGGGAGAGAAAATCCAATTGTCGTATAGGCTTTCTGGGATCCCCCTCTCACCCAGGGGTTACACACGAGGTCGCATTCGGGAGAATTACAGAGATTATCCCTCTGTGGTTCAACTGTTTGTAGTGGTCGAAACATATATTGGGGGTCACTTGAGGTTATACCCACGATTATGTGTGGGAGCCTCTCGAGTTGATTTTGGACTTGTTATCCTGCCCATCGTTTGAATCGAACTGTCGACTGTACCCGCCTAGGGGATGACTACGAGTTGGTGTCCTTAGTTGCCATAATATTTAGGTACTTGCACAAGGTGACGGTGAAGGGAAGTCTCACTGTACCTGGAACATACATTGGTCAAACTCACTCGGGCTCCTTGGAGGGTAAATCCACAATTACTGCGTGGAAGCTTGCACCAAGGTGAAAGCTCATTAAGCAGGTCGACATTGTAACTGTTCCACCATATCCTAGCCCCTTCTCAACTTGATCATGTGATGTTGGATTTGATCACCAACTAGAACGATCATCAAGAGAAGTTTTGTTTGCTTGGTTTTGATTCCTAGACTTTATTAGCGTATGTTGTTTCTTTTCGTTAGTTGGCCCTAGATTTTCAGCGTGTACTGTTATTCTCCAAAATTGAGCCTGTAGAAGATAAAGGTCTTCACCAATCACGTAGGATGCAAGGGCTACCTCCGGAAGGCTACCAACCCTTACCTCCTAACCCTCCAGAAGACAACTACCGTGGAGAGGTAGAAAATCAATCTTACACTGGGAGTGTTGTTGCTCCTTTGTTAGATAATCAAGAAGGTGCTTTCATTACGATTGATAATCCCACTCCTCGCACTACATCTGTGTCGATATTCCCTATCGAACCACTTTTGCTTCGTTTAGACTCCCTTGGGAATGTCATAGACGAAGAGCTTCCATAGTTACCTAAGAGAGCATTTACCGAAACATATATGGGATCCACAGAACCGATCTTTGGTGATGAGTATAGGACTCTTGTTCATCCTACCACTACAATAGATACAAATCCCACACCTTCTCTTTCTGTATAGAGGAATTCATTAGGACGCAATCTCTATGAGCATTTTGAATCCATTCGACAACCCTTTCCTCCTCATGTCCCTCCTGTTGAAATGGGACCATCTGGTCAAACTATGAATCACCCCATCGATCAAGTCATTAACCCTATTGTTACATCAGCACAAGTCCATCCTAATGTTGGACTCATCACCTCTACTTATTCCCAAGGCACTCAGATCCCTACCCCCACTTTTACAAACTTTCACTCTACATCTCCACATGTTTTGCACGATCTTGTTGGGACATCTTTGCACTAGAGAATGCAAACCCTTGCCAACCAAATACAACCGACTGGAGGGAAACCACCATCTAGCAGAACTATCCCTCCTAGAATACCACCATTCTATGGTGGGCCTACACCTCTCAGGGGACAACCCCCTTTTCATGTTCCTCTTGGAGGGAAACCTCTCTTTGTCAGCCATACCCCAGTCGTTAATACACCGCTGGCAGGGGGGAAACCTTCGTTTGTTGGAAACCCCTCACAATCTTGGGGAGTATCTTTGGGAGGAACATTTACCCAACCCCACGTTGGGGGGAACTCATATCATAACCCATAAGGAGGAGTATCAAATATTGTTCCTTCTGGACCATCTTATGGACAACCTTATCCAAGCATCCCAAACACCACCTGGAATCCTCAAGGACAACAACCTTTTCCTTCCCAAGGTTCTAATGTTTATCCTCCCCCTAATGTGTATCTTCCTCCAGGATCTACTTCTTAACCTCCTCAAGGGAAACATGTTTATCCTCCTTATGGGCAAGCAAATCACCCGGCTTATAATGCTCAGAACCCACCGGGTTATGCAAATGTTTCTCGGCCATCATAAAATCCTTCTTATCCTGGTCAGCAACAACCGTATGTAGGAGGACCTATTGGTTACAATTATCCACCTAACCCAGTTTATGGTCCTAATGGTGTTCCTATACCACACCAGTATCATCCGAAAATTTACCGATAGTTACCTTTCCTTGCGACTCTGGATCTCCCAGACTTGTCTCGGTTAACCAATGATCCTATTTTTCATTCCCCGGTTTGGCCAGTTATTCCATCTAAACTTCCTTCTGATATTCCGAAGTTTGATGGAAAATATGGAGAAGATCCAAATAACCATGTGATGACTTTCCATTTGTGGTGTTCATCAAACTCCCTCATGGATGATTCTATACGTTTGTGTCTTTTCCATCGAACATGTACGGGCTCTGCAGCAAAGTGGTATATTCAAATACCATGTTCTTCTTTTCATGATTTCAATTCCCTTGCCATGTCTTTCCTCACGCACTTTCAACTACCTATTTGCTACAAGATGGGTACTGAAATCTTGACCTCCCTTTGTTAAATTGAATCCGTACATATCTCTAACCATATTCATGAGTGGAGACGACGATGCAGGATTATCAAAGCAATCATTCCTGGCCTATTATTGGCGGAGTTGTTTACTAAATCACTTTTACCCCCAATCGCTCATGATGTCACTATGGGTGGCGTAGTCACCAAAGAAGAAACCATTTCCTGGGCTCAGTACTTAGATTTTTTTTATTCACAATCAAGTACTTTGTATGAGTTTCTTTTGAATGTTGCTCGAGCTAATACTAATCCATGCAAGCCATCATCCTCATCTCATGCAGATGGTGTTATCGGTTTTTTCAAAACTCAATCTACTTCCCAGTCGACCACACTCTCCTCTACCTCCCCCCAAACTCATATCTCTGAGGTGGATGTAGTTCAATCTACCCCTTCACAATAATCTAGAGGTAAGAAGAAGGAAAAAAATAAATCAAAAAATACTAATAACAATGAACAACCAAAAAATCAATCTCAAACACCTGCTACCGAAAAGCAACCACAATGGAAACTAAAATTCCCATGTATCATTTGTGGTGACGATCACTACACTTGAGACTGTCCACATCACGATGAAGTGGCCAAACGTTTCCAGGGAAATTCACAACCCGTTGTGCTTACTCAGCCTTTTCTACCGCAGCAATCCATGGTTGCTCAAACCCCCTCTCCTGGGGGCAGTTCTAGCCATCCTCATGATGAGGCCTCGACAAGTGCGCATATTTATATGTTTAATGGGATTAATTTGACCACTCTCTCTAAGACATATGACACATCGGTTAAACCTGACAAAGGAAAAGTCACTAACGGTACCGATACTTTATCGGATCCATCACCGTCCTCCGTTAGTCCTCCATCAGTTAATCCTTTGTCTGGACCACTTCAGATTGAGAAACCTCCATTCGACTCTATCTTACGCCCTCCTAAGAGAACTATCCGTAAATCTACCTTTAATCCTAGTTCACGTTCCGCCTAGAACTACAACATTGTTGAATATTTGGCTCAAGCACCGTGTGCTATGTCTGCGTTAGAAGTTCTACAACACTGCCCCAGTCAACGTAGAATGCTCTTGGATTCTATTGGCATTTTTTATCTTGAGTCATCCAACCATATCATGTTTAACCTGGACAATTATACATCTCAACTCTCCCACCAACTTGCTTTCCAAATTGATGTTGTTGTTTACAATCAACAAATTCACCAAACCTTCTTGGATGAGGGAGCCTCTACTTGTGTCATGTCTTTAGCATGTTGGAAAAATTTAAAATCACCCTCACTTAACAAATCCACAACGATGTTACGCGTATTTGATGGGTGAGGTTTTCATCCCCATGGGATTTTACAGTCCCTACCCATCCAGTTGGGTGGAAAACCCGTCACTGTTGATGTCGAGGTCGTCGATGCTCCCCTCGATTACAACTTATTACTTAGAAGAAGTTGGTTTTGTGCTATGACTGTCATTTCCTTGTTGGTGTTTCGATGTGTACAATTCCCTCATCAGGGAAAAATTGTCACTGTCGATCAGTTAGATTTCTGTACACCCAACGCTCATGCTCCCACTACCAACAATATTCCATTCTTGGGAGATCACAAGATCACATATGAAAGCGTTGGTGTTGGCTTGTTGAAAGATTCTAGCCTCATGGGTAACTTCCCTACACCACTTCCACCGACTACACATCATATTTCCACCGTCGATATGATTTCAACCACAGCTTATCAATCTTTGGAATCATCTGACCCTCGGATTGTACCTAGTCCCTTGGAATTTGATGCGCTAGGTGACACCATGCCACTTAGTCCAACTGAAACATAATACTTCATTGTCCAATCCACTTCTCCCTCTTCGGATGACCAACATCTATTGGCACCTGACAATTACTCAATGTCATCACGGTTAAATTCCTCGTAGTCTGCGATCGACTACATTTCCCCAATTTTTCCCTCTGATGAATCTATTAGGGAAACGTTGAGCATTGACGAGCTACCTTGGGATGATAACCATCGATCTTCTTTTATTCCCCCTCGTGAAGAAATTCGGGGAGATATACACTCAATATTCCCTCCTGATGTTGATTTTCCGTTGTCTCCCATGACTTCAACTTCCGATGATTTGGATCTGGTAGTTGACATGGTGATCTCTTCGGTAGGGCTATTGGAGCCTGATCTCCTTACCCCTATCACGACCCTCGACATGTGTTCCTTCCAGAGTGATTTTCTTTCATCTAGTGAAGATCTCTTGGAAGCCATGGCTTATTTTTGTCCCTTGACATGGTGTCCTTCCAGAGCGTTATTCTCTTGGAAGCTATGATCAAGGAGATTCCACAAGCATAGTTTTCTCTTCTCTATAGAAAGATCGTTAAAAAATGAAATAGAGGTCATGAGCATAGTTTCTCTTCTCTGTAGCAAGCTCGTTAAAAAATAAAACAGAATCTTTGAGCATAGTTTTTCTCTCTGTAGCAAGCTTGTTAAAAAAATGAAACAGAAATCGGGGGATTGAACCCGGAGCCCTAAGCATAGTTATTTTCCTGTGTCAAGCTTATTAAAAAATGAAACAGTCACCTCTCTTGAACCTTCTTTTCATCCACTCTTCTTCTTTTTCTCCATCTAGTAGAGAAATTGGTGACAACCTCAAAGTCAGTGAATGAATTGATACTTGGAGGGCATGTCTCCAGTCTTTGATGATAATTCTGGAGTTAAGCCACTAGCTTTCAAGCTAGGGGCATATCAAGCTTAGTGTTTGTTCTTTCTCGTGCTTGGAAAAACATGAGAATGTAACCAAGTAGACTTTTATCACTTTTTCGAACTCGCATGGATATATGAAAAAGGAACCCCTTGGAGTCGTCTTTAATCTCTTTTCAGACTCTCTAAACATGAAAATATTATCGAGTGATCTTGCTTCCTTTCCCACTCGTTAAAAGGTTTGAAAGGGCATCTTTTGAGTGATAATTTATCTCTTTTTCAGCCTCGCGAGACTAACATTATGAAAAAGGACAACATTGGAGTCATCTTTAAGTTGTTCTCAGACTCTCTAAATATGAAAAAACACCGAGTTTACCTTCTCTAGACTCGTTAAACAATCATACATTAAAGGGCCCGTATGGGACCGAAACCTTACTTCTTCCAGTTCGCTAAACAAAGAAAGAGGGACTTACTGAAGGTGAGTCATATTGAGCATGTGTTACCCTCCTCAAGCTCATTAAATTAAAAAGAGGTACTCGTCTACCTGTATGGGGGGAAAATTGAAAGAAGCAAGCCAAGCAGTTTTTGAGAACACTACCAGTAACTCTTACGGTCGCCCTTGAACATGACACTTTGTCTTTGCACGCATTTTAATCCACTGAACCTATGCACTGAGCCAATCCTCTGAGTTTATTTTACTCCTTTGGGTCACCTGACGAAAGTGACAGCATCCACTGCATCATCAAGTTTTGGTCCATGTCAAGTTTCTACTGTTGTGCCTCAGTGTTCAAGGGAAGTATATGCCTCGAGAGTCAACCATCACAAATATCCTGTTTCAATACCCATGTTAGTCCATGTTCATTTGATCCACCAATTACATCTCTGTGTATGTTTCATTTCATTGATGGGGGATACATCAAGGCCCTCCTTCGACGAGTCTATTCATGTTGACTTCAACACATTTTCCAAGAGTTAGACTTAGAAACCAGTTAGTACTTTGGG
Source organism: Picea sitchensis (assembly GCA_010110895.2). Classification (NCBI taxonomy): domain Eukaryota; kingdom Viridiplantae; phylum Streptophyta; class Pinopsida; order Pinales; family Pinaceae; genus Picea; species Picea sitchensis. The sequence goes on from SNQJ01S0031743.1 coordinate 51,552, forward strand.
ACCTGCATGCCTCAATGGCAAGCCTCCTCACATCTGACAATGGGTTTACATCATTGACCCCTGATTGGATGATTCCACATATGTTCGACTTCATCTCATCTATTCACATTCGTTGGAATGTACTAGAGTACCTTCGGAATCATTGACATCAATGGTGATCTCCCTCGCACTTGTTAACGATTTACCTCATTGACCGATAATCAAGTGGTTTTTTTCATGTCCAACATCAGGACATCTATTCACATGGTTATATTCGTACTACATCGGGATCGATAAGAAGACCCTGGGTTGAGTTATCACTCTTATATATACTTTGCCCAAGTTGTGAAGGAGTTCTTTTGAACTATGACACATATATTGTTACATAGATCCACTTTGTATTGGTCGTGGCTATGTCTTGTCATCTCGTAGATCCACTGTGTATTCTTCATGGCTACGATCAGTTCAGGTCATAGGATTATATATCCACATTGTATCTTCAGTGGCTATATCATTGTGTCAATATAATTATGGATCTGCAGTGTTTTTTATGGCGGCCATACCTAAAAAGTCTTGATCACTCAAGCATAGTTATGCCTGCCTTGGGTTTGAAACATGTCATAATATTTGTTTGATGGTTGTGTGCATATTTTTCCAGCCTCTCTGCTTCCATACCCTTGCTCAAAAAAGTCTACAAAGTACTTCAGTCATCATCGTCTTCTGACTTCATACTTTAGGGGGTAATCTGTTACACATCAAAATTACTCACTTCAATAGTGTCACAAGTGTTATAAGTGTCGCATCTTCTCTACAAGTGTCTCATCTTGACCACAATTGTTGCAAGTGTCACAAAAATCATACTGCTACCTTGCCTATGTCGTGCCTCTAACGACACCATAAGGACACTTAAGACACCTCAAAGACTAGTTTTGAAGAAGAGAAATCAGTTGACAAGGAGTACAAGCCTTTTGCCACTGGAAAAACCACTCAAAAATGGATTTTGGAGGGCAGCGCTCCCCTACCCACTGTTAGGGAGTGCCAGCGCTCCCTGGGCCTCTTTGGGGGAGCGTTCAAATGCTCTGTGTACCCTTTTGGGGGAGCGCTACCTTTTCTGAGTGAATTTTTGTTTGTTGAGCTAAAATAGGGAAGAATCCCCTCAATTTCTAAAGGTGGTTGGATTCGAATAGAAGGTCAAGGAATGATCTTAGGGAAGATCCTCAACTGAAGGAGAAGAATCCTCAACTTATCCCAAATATGTCTCAAGTGGTTGGGCCTCTCCAAGGTTATATAAGGAGGCCTCCTCATGGTGAGAAGGGAGGAGAGACTAGAGATTGATATCAAAATTATGATCCTATAAGTGGTATGAACAGAAAAGATTGGAGATGGGAAACTTATGATCTCATAAGTGAGATGTCATCAAATCAATCAGTGTAGATTAATTGAGCAAAGGGGTTGGACAAGGAGAACTGGAAGAAGTTGTTGCACCTTCATCAAAGGATTGTAAGTACATTTACTTGTTCTCATTTATAATCAATGCTTGGCATGTTTCTTTCAAACTTATGTTTGTTCCACATGAGTTTGTCTTCAGTAGATAGATCTATATTTGAGCTAATATCAGTAGAATAGGAAGTCCATTGTATCTTTGTTTATTCTACAGGACCTATCAGGGAGCTCAAGATCGAAGCTCAGCCTGGACTTTGCAAGGACAAACGTCGTTAATAAATTACATATTTATCTTCTTCTCCTTCGTATATTGGCATGATTAGATCTAAAAGGATGTCAGTGTCCATGTTAAGCACTTTTATGTTTTGGCCTTAGGAGTCTAAATACCAAGAGGGAATCTTCTTGTCCACAGGAGGATTCACCTGTAACGGGTAGCTACTCAATCTACCACTAATGAAATAATGTAAACAAGGTAAGGACAAGGTGGTAAGATAGTGCAATTTCCATATTTGAGGAGATAAGGATCTAGGTCAATTTAGAAGGTACTCTGATTCAATTTTAGGCTCAAGAGGATCCCCAAACATTATAAAAGAAGAAAAATATAAAGATTTCTATAAAACTTCATGGAAGACATTAAATTACAGCAACAATAAAACTATCCCTTGAACAAGCAATAAATCAAAGAATAAAGAGCTAAACAATTAATTAAGCTAGGGTTTTATTAATCAACAAAAGTAGAAAATAATGATGCATATAACTACCCTAAAACCCTAGATTTCCAATCCTAGAAGGCTGAAAATACAAATCAACAAATGCAATTTAGCTTTTAAGATGATATTTGAGTCAATAATATGCATGAAAAGTCAAAACGTCCTAGTCTTTTATGGCTGAAAATGAATATTTGTTGTTATAAAACCTTAATCTAACCCTAAAATAAAGAAAAGACAATAAAATTCATAATTTAGTGATTGACTATTGGAAGAATCACTAGTGCCTACTATATTTTTGGGCATATGGGGTCAATTAAGAACTTCTTTGAAGAGATGTGAGTGTATCTATGTTCTTTGGGGGAAAATCCCCCTAATCAGGGTCTAGTGACTAGGAAAAGAAATGACACCTTAAAATATGGAATTACTCCTATTCCACCCAAATCTAAAAATACCTAATGACAATTGAGGAAAGGGAGGGTAAATCAAGGTATACACCTTGAGTCCTTTCATTTGTAGTAGATCCTTTCCTCTTGTTGTTCGCTCTTGGATTGCAGGCCTCCTCCCAATGATGACCTAAAACAACTTTAGAGAGAAATATACAACAACATATCCATAATCACCATGATCATTTAAAGGGATAAATATTCATGAAAGAAATTCAGAAACATAAACATGAAGGCACATAGATTTGGGACAAGAAAATTCTCTTTTATTGAAAACAAGATCATAAGATACAACCTTAATCTTTCTGAAACCACTCCACAAACCTTGCGTGGGTTCCTATAATTAGATTCCAAGTGCACCAATCCCAAACTGAGGTCCTTACAACCAACATGCCAATATAATGAAATGGATGGATTTCATAAGAAGGTTGAATGATTGGGAATGTTGAGGATGAATACTTAGAACAAGATGCAAAGTCTTGGAATGAGAAAGGGAGAAATTTTGGCAAACGTCACTTGCATCTTCTTTCATCTATTCAAATGACCCCCTAGGGCCCCTTTTATCTGGATAAATGATGGTTATTCAGTTGTCAGAACGGATATAGGAGGTAAAATGGTTGTGCAACCCAAAACATCCCATAAACTCCATTTTAAAGCGCATATTTGTTTTTTTATCTTTTGCAAATTTGAGAGTACACTTGAATTGAGACGTATTCAGGTCATGTATGTACGCATGTTTCATGTGTATCAGGATGCATACACCATACAAAAAGATATTTTTTAAGAGGAACCTCAACAAAATTGGTTGGAAAATGTGTAAATGAGTAGGCCAATGTCAAAAATTCATAGTAGTGGCATTTTGGACTATAACATATCCCCCCTAATGTGTGAGGTCAGAAGAGAAACTTATGGTCGAAATACATTACAACATCTTTGATAAAGTGGGAACGCACCGATTCAAGTGAGACCAAACGAGTATTCATGAGTGTGTCATCTACAAAATAATAATAATAATAATAATAATCGTCGAGGCGAGCATACCCATGCTTAGGAAAAACTAAGCATGGATTACAATCAAGTACATTACAGATCCATGTCATATATAGTAATCATGGATACATGACTAATATGTATGCCAATAAAAATCGCAGTTGTGAATAATACACAATGAATCTACATCTCAAAATCATCAAAGGGTATACAAATAAAATGTCACATGAATCTTCAAGAGGCATCAATGCTTGTAGATGGAGATGATAGCTTAATGACTCGAGCAATATCTTCAAGATCTTAAAAAATCAGGTAGGAGTGTAAGACTCACTACCCTAAGGTCTTCGACAAGAGCATTACATATGAAAATACTCAAGAAATATGTTATTAACATAAGTCTATGACACATGAGGCACCAAAAACTCTCCATATGTTTGGAAGAGTAACAAAATGGAGGACACAAATATATGTAACAAGAACAACTTCCTAAGGCCATACTAAATCCCAATGCTTACAGAACAAACTAAAGGATGTGCTTTTTCCAAGAGTGACTAGATTTCTACTAGTAAAAGAGAATGTTTCTCGTCCCCTCGTTTTGGAATATTTATTTTTTTTGTATTTTTCATATATTTAATGAGCTTGAAAGATAATAAAAGAACACTACATTACAAAGGAGGAATGAGTGTCACATGAAAGAAAACAAGTTCCAAGTGCATGGAACATATTGATGCTTAGTGCAAGGATACATGTGCAATATAATAACACTCGGGAAAATTCCTCCATGGGTCAGGGTGTCAGATCGTAAAGGCAAAAATTTTGGAAGGCCTACACCTAAGGAATGCTCTAAAAGTTCAACAACAACAAAATGGAGTCAACATTAGGCCAAAGACGCAAGAATGAGACATGCAATGTGATTACATATTAACACAATGAGATTCCTTCAATGTAAAGTTTTATGAGCCTAGAGAAGGTAAGATTAGTGGTTTTTCACTTTTAGAGAGTCTAAAAAACACTAAAAGAAGACTCCAAAGTGTTCTTTTTTGTACATTTAGATCCCCAAGCCCGAAAAAGGATAAAACAATACTTGAGAATACTCTCCTGATGAGACGAATCTCCTGGGGTGCACCTTTTTCATAAGTTGAGTCTTTGAGGTCCGGAAAAGGTTTAAAATTATACCAAGGAGAACTATAGTTCCTTTTTCGTAAGTTAATTTCCCCAGGCCCAAAAAAGGGATAAACTAATACCTGGGAAAAATCACCCGGCGGGACGTATCCCCCGAGGTATTATTTTTTTCTAGTTAATCTATTAGTCGAAAAAAGGGGTAAACTTGGACCAAGTAGATGTTCTTTCTAGACCCATTACTGAGTGTGAAATAAACAAGGTCACTTGACGATATTTTCCTATTTAGGGAGTCTAAAAAGGGTTTAAAGAAGACTCCAAGGGTTTCCTTTTTTGTGAATAATCTCCAAGGCCCAAAGAAAGAGATAAACCAAAACCAAGGAGAATGGCCCTTTTTCTTAAATTTGGTTCCCCAAGCCCAAAAAAGGGATAAATGTATACCTGAGAATACTCTCCTAGAGAACCGTAGCTCCTAGGGTGTACATTTTTTGTAAATTATCCATCCAAACTGAAAAAGGGGTAAATTGTTGCCAGACAGATGTGCCTTTAGATTTCATTTTGACGAGCGTGAAGGGAAACAAGATTGCTCGAAAATATTTTCAATTTTAGGGAGTCTAAAAAGAGCTTAAAGGAGACTCTGGGCGAAAATATTTTCAATTTTAGGAGTCTAAAAAGAGCTTAAAGGAGACTCGGGGCTCTTTTCATAAATAATTTAAACGAGACAAAAAAGGATAAACAATCTCTCGCTAGATGTCACTTTCATAGTTTAAGTGAGATTGAAAGAATACAAACCATGCTCTAGGGGAGTCCCACGGGTTGAGGTCAGAAAGAAAATTTGAGAAGAAGAATGAGGCCTAAAATTGAAGTCATGGTGGGACTAAAAGGACTCCCAGGCCTACAAAAGACTCACAACATGGATGTCATAATGCAACAAAAGGATCTACCTAGGGCATCCATGGAGAGGAAGGCTCTACCACCTAATTACGAAACTTATAAAGCAACATGGAAGGTTATGTGTCACACTTCGGTGGAATCGACCCTATGGAAAAGCGGAAATATTCAATAAAATGCAAAATGCAAGGTGGTATAAACCTACCCTATATGCAAATGGAGAAAACAAAACTTCATCACAGGATGATATAAGTAGTACCCATGCATGAAAAAAATACCAATTCTAAAACATATAAGATGTTTAAACGACCAAAAGATCACCAAGAGGAACCAAAACATCCATCAAGCAAACAATAGGGAATATTTTAAGGGAAAACAAGGTCAAAAAATGGTCAAAAAGTCTATAAATAGAGGTGAAATGGGCCATTTTCACCATTGCAGTTTGAAAATACCCAAAAAACAGGAAAAAACCTCTTTCATCAATCACACATTCGAAGAGAAATGATGGACGAAAATGACTCGTCCTTGGACCAAGTAAGTACTCCTCTCCTCCTCTTGCGATTTCATTCATCTTTTATGATTTTTAGAGGAATTTGGGGGCCACACACCCTATGATTCCTCATGACTGTGCGTGTACACGTATTGTTCATGATCAACATGTGTGTTTCTGTTGGTTGAGGCACCCTCAACAAGCATGCATACACAACTGTCTTAAAAACAGGGCACGTACATGCCCAAAAGAGTGATAAAAAAAAAGGCACTAACTCCCACATTATTGCATGATCTAAGATTTATGTGCATTGGCGGGAGAGGGAACATGAATAAGTAGACCAAATGGTCGAAGAGGACCCAAAGTCCATGGCTACACTAAAACAATGTGAAATGTGGAAATTATTCCACTGTCCTTTTATGGGAGGCCAACCAAGATTACTAAACCACTTGATTGAGTATTGGAACCCAGATGCAGAAACCTTTATGGTAGAAGGCCAATATTTGACACCAACTATCGAGGACATCTACTTTCTGACCGACCTCTCTAGGAGGGGTGAGCCAATGAACTTGAATACTTTCCCTCCAAGGACATACATAGCTGACTATGTTGACAAGTATTGTGAAGTCGATATAGAGAAAGTAGGCTCTCAAGTCCCAATACAGAAGATTAAGGATCTTACCTTGAGGGTGGTTTTATACATGATTGGGTAGATTAATGGATTTGTTGCTCTTCATCAGGCCTCTCAAGCTAAGATGCATTGTGTAGTGTAGTGTCTACAACCAGTGTTATGCTCAACTACATGATGACACGGCTAACGGATTGTAAGTTGAGGAAGAATAAAAACTTCAGATTTGGGAGAGTACTATGTGCATTCTTCTTTGAAAGAGTGTCAAGAATGAGCCTGAAGGAGAGTGTGTGAGGTCACATAACCTCCTTTCCAACACTGTGTAGATGGGCCTGCTTTATGCCTCGCTAGAGAGCAGGTGGGCACATGAGTCATACAATGACAAGTTATTCGACTAGTGGAAATGGAAAATTTCATCCATTGAGGACTATCCATATGCGAGGATTAGATTCTTGAGAGACCCCGACATGCATATGCCCTATGGCGCAACACGTGGCGAGATAGGTACGTACTATGATTTTTTTTATTTTATTTTTTTTATTTTATTATGAGAGAGAAAAATTGTATTGGTAATGTCACAATACTCACTCAAAAACCTGTTATGTACAGATGTGGGACCAGTGCGACCATCATACTTCCTTCGTACTAGGAATCATTCTTTAGAGCAGACTTAGCCAGGAGGAGCTACAGCAGACACAGGGCCATCTTCAACAAAGGCTAAGAGAGTACTAAGGTGGGTAGAAAGGAACTTGACAGCCCTCACACGTAACATGATCATGGCAGAGATTGAGGATCTGCCACCATCTATGCAACCTCATGTAGTAGGAGTACCCAGGGCATGGGTCCAGTTGTTCCTGCATCTGGCCAACGTTGTAGTGCATTATAGTAGGGCCAATATCCATAGACTTTAGATTAGTACTGGACAACATGCATGTCGGGGCACCCATTTTTATATCTCTCTTATGTATTGAGGGATTAAGCCCGACGATGTATACTTGACACTTTTGAGGCTTACGACCCACATTTTGTACTATGAAATCATTCTTGGACATGTTATACACACACACACACACACACACACACACACACACACACATATATATATATATCATTTTTCCGTATGGAGTAAATACATTTTGTACAAATATATTTACATGTGTATGTATGTGTATGCTTCTATATTTACATTTGAGAAAGATGCCAATCTAAAGCATGATTTTCCAATGTCTCAGTTAATTGATTAGAGTGCCTAGGAATGTGAATATATGTAATATAATTGAAATAACATTCCACAAGCATACCCTAAGGAATCGTCAGTGAAGGGTGGGATCGTGGATACGGTACACTCCATTTAACTGTGACACTACCAGTTGAGAATCTAGATGAACCTAGAGGTGAGAAATACCATGTGACAAAGCATGAAGTAGCAATTTTATTAGTGCAATATACCCGACAACATTATTGGTTGCTTCTCCTAGAAAATCACCTCTAGAAGATACCGACTAACCAGTGGGCGTGAAGATTACCCAAGTTGCGGAAGCAAGCCTCCGAGTGTGTTAGTTGGCGTCGTCCATGAACCCAACATAAAACTCATATTCGCTTGACATATTCCACAATGCAGAGACACAATAAACTACACTTCCATAAGACAAAAAGATACTAAAATATATAGATAAATATATACATTATTTACAAGAAGACACACTCAAGTGACCAACCTAAGCATAATACCTCTTTAGATAAATCCCATTTATGAGCCCAGGAAACACATTACCTTCAAAGTCAATCGATTCATAATTGCCTTTTTCCAAAACTTTCTTTATAAAAAATGGACTGAACCACATGGGTTTAAACTTGCCTGCCCCCGAGGGATGTTTATCTTGATCATATACCAAGACAATATTAGCTTCGAAGAAAACCCTAGGGAAAACTGATCGATCGTATTGACACTTGATGCGATGTTTATGAGCCTCATTAGCCAAGGCTGCATCCTGACATTGTTCATAGAGCTTCTCGAGATAAACAAGATGCTCTTCAAGCACAGTTGTGTTGGGCGGTAGTTCCCCTGCCAACTTGAGAGAAGGAATCTAACACTCTATAGGAATCATGTAGCAATATTGAGGGAAGTTCAATATTCCCAAAGTGTTGAGTATAACATTAAATGCCAATTTGACTTGGCTGAATTGATTGTTCGTTGGAGAATGGTCTTAAGAGACTTATTGACAACCTCCACTTAACCATTCGCTTGTGGATAATAGGGTGGCAAATGTTCTTGTTTGAACCCTAGATTTGACATTAACTCTACCATCATATTATTTTGAAAGTGACTGCCATGGTCAATGACAATATCCTTCAGTATATCGAACCTAGAAATGATTTGGTTGAAAACGAAGAGTGTCATTGTTTCCCGTCATTGCTAAACATTGGCATGGCTTCAATCCACTTGGTGAAGTAGTCTATTGCCACAATGGTATAATGATGCCCCCTAGCAGAAGCTGGGTGGAATGTAGTGAAATAAATTCCCCACTTAGTGAAGGGGCCAACAACAATAACATGAAACATAGGAGCAGGGTGTGGCCGCATCCTTTGAGAGAATATCTGGCATGAGTGACACTTCTTAACTGCCTCTTTACAATATTTGAATAATGAGGGCCAAAATTATCCAACGGGAAGAATTTTCTGAGCAGTAGCCAACCTAGACAAGTGACCACCACATGCTCTAGTGTGGAAATCATTTATCACAAGCTCTACTTCCTCATGAGTCAGACAACGACGAAGAATAGAGTCAACTCCTGGACAATACAAAGTGTCATCGATGATAATATAATTTCGTGCTTGATGGCATATTTGTCGATGTTGATCATGAGAAGCAAAGGGAGGACACTTCAAACTCTGAATATATACAAGTATATATCCATACCAAGGGTCAGAATACATAATAAGGAAGAGATCCTCATTAATCAACAACTCTTGAGGTGAATCTTTTCCACTCTCAATCGAAAGTTCCGATATTAACTCTACAAAGACCAAATATTTCTTAGACTTCGCCGAAAAAAAGTTCAAATGGAATTCTTAAAGAATAATGATCCACTGAATAATCTTCCTGCCATTGACCCATTTTGTCAACACGTACTGAAAAGGATTAACAAAGGCCATGACGGTGGTCTTACAGAGTAGAATATAATGACGAAACCTTTGGATGGCATGAATAGCTACCAAAGTTAGTTTCTCAACGTGGGTATAGTTGAGTTCTGGTCCAACTAAGCCTCGACTAAGGTAGTAGATAATGTGTTCCTGAAGCGCATCATTCTCCTGAAATAGGACCATACCGATGGTATATTCTATTGCAGCGAAATATAACAATAAATATTTTCCATAATCAGGAGGGTTGAGCAGAGGGGTAGACATCAGGGAACTTTTCAACGCTCCAAAAGAGCGACGAGCCACTTCATCCGCAAAGAATGAGACCCCTTTCTTCAAAAGACGCATGAAACCCTTAGTGATTTCGACATAGTTAGCAATAAATCACCGTAAGAGTTAGATTTCCCTTGGAGACTATGAAGTTGAGGAACTATGCACGAGGGAGGCAATTGAACTATTTCCTCAACTTTAGGAGGATCTACCATGATCCCTTTGTTGGACATGATAAATCCAAATAAACATCTCGATGTAACACAAAAATTATACTTGTTTGGATTCAAGCGAATCTGGTGGTAGTGACACCTCTCAAAAATAAGTCGAAGGTGAGCAGGATGATCAGTTCTATTGCGAGAACGTGACACAATATCATAAAGATATGCTTCGATTATATGTTTGAGGTCATGAAAGGCGAATGGCATGTCCCATTGGAAAGTAGCTTCACCATTTTTTAGGCCAAAAGGCACTTTCTTATATGAAAAGGTACCTCAAGGACATATAAAAGCAATCATATGTTGACCCTTGGGCTTGATCGATCATAAAGGAAAAAACTTCACAACTCACACTTTCATTAATAATATGATAAATGGATGGGGTAGGAAAGTTATCTTTTGAGCATGCCTTGTTCAGATTACAGAAATCTATGCACACTCAAATTGTACCTTGTTTTTTATCGACAAGAACAGGGTTTGACACCCATTCCATTAATTGAACTGGGTAGATGAAACCAACCTTAATCAATTTCTCTACCTCAACTTTAATGGCCACTGCTTTTTGAGGGTTGATCAGGTGAAGCTCCAACTGAACTAGATTAGCATTGGGATAGGTTCTAATTTTGTGTTCAACAATAAGAGAGTCAATGCCTGGCATTTCCTCATAAGACTAGGAAAACATGTTTTGAAATTATTTAAATAACTAAGTATACACTTGAATCTCCTTGGGGGAAAAATATGCTCCGATGAAGACGTTTTCGACAACGCCAGGGGTTTTGGAGATATCAATTGGAATATTCTAAACTATATTCATGATTTTTCCTTCGGCATATACTTTGTGCATTTTCAAAGAGTTAACAAGGCAAGTGACATCTCCATTCCTGGTCGAAGCAAACTCTCCTACTTCCACCCTCCTAATCTCGGGTAAAAAGTATGATCTATGATGAAGATCATCCCAAGGTCTATCCAGACCCATCATTGCCTCTAAAATCACCTCGTCATAAGGAAATACCAAGCCCAAAAGATCGTACGAAGTAAGAGACTATTGAGCCCAATTATTCTCTAGAGCAGGATCTAGCTCTTGAGAGGGAGCTGGATCAGAGTTGGATAAATTTTGTTGAAAAATAATTCATGCGACCTCAGTTGTGGATAAGGACCAAGCCATGCCAAGATTCCCTACCCCTTCCATCGAATCTGACAGGGAATGTAAATTCCATGAATCGTCGAAATAAGTCATTCGAAACAAATTCACTTGGAAAATCACAGCCTTAGGCTCAACAAGGACAACCGAAATAAAATTAATATCATTCGAAGGTGGTGGAAAGTCAACAGTGTCCATCAAAGATGGAAACAGTCCAACACCTAATTTGACAATACCTTGATGTGGGTTATCAACCATCAGGACCATGGATTCCCCCGATGAAGGGTCAAGCCAAGAGAAGGAAAATAGATCAACGATTACTATCCTACCTTCATGAGGAAATCATAGTACTCAAAATACGGAGGATACTACCACTATCATTGTGTAATTCCAACTTCATCCCAAAAAAAGGTTGTAGTCGAGAGGTGCATCAACTAATTTGACCTCGAAACACTTAGTTTTTCCCTCCAACTGCATGAGGAAGGCAGGGATTATTCCATGCGGTCAAAAATAACAACTGTCAAATTTAGTTAACAACATAGGAGACAAAGACAACTCAGGTTGATCAATATCCTTCCAACATGCCAATGACATAACGCAAGTTGATGCACCTTCATCTACCACCTTGCGAAAAATATTTTGTGTCAACGATTTCATGGTGTAAACCACTACTATCTGGAAGGCAACATGGTAAGGAAAATGAGGTTTAACATTGGAAGGGTAAAAAATGATAGATCCTGAGTTACTTCGCTCAGCAGCACCTAAATCGGGAAGTAACATTTTTATTTACAAGGTGCAACTCTAGAGGACCTCCAAAGAATAAATTGCACAAGGGGTTTACGCAAGATCTTCAATGACAGAGTAATTTTGGGCATCCCTTGCATTTGGATTATGAGAAGATTTCTTAAATTCACCTTTGAGGATGCGAGTCATTGTTTCTCCCATTGTCTTCTCAATATGAAGAGGTGTCTATGGGTTAGGCTCTTCTTTGCCTTTCTCAATATATTTAGGCATTATGTAATCATGGGCCCTAGTCTGAAGATGAACATTCACTCTCATCATGTACACATTTGTGGATTTAGTGTTAGAATTAAGTGTGGAGACACCCTGATTTTCCCCAAGAACATTTGTGGATGAGGAAGCCAACATAAAATTCTTCCCTTGAGGGAAAGGGTTAGTTAACAAAACATTTTTTTGTTGTACCAAAAGCTTATGGGATTCCTCAATCCACGGGCACTGATGAGTTAGGTGGTCCTATGTGAAAATATTACACAGGAACTTAACCTTCCTCTTTTCATTTTTCCCCTCACCAGCATTGTTAGAATCCTTTTTATCATTATCCCCCTTACTCTTCTTACCCTTTCCCTTTATTTTCCCCTCGGATTGATGGTTACCCTTGGGGTTTTTCATCTGCACAGTGTGTACTTCAGATGTGAGGGTGGCGGGGGCAACCGTACTAGAATTCTGGCTGGCCACAATTTGTTGTAGCGACAATTGTTGCATTTGGTTGGACAACTAATCTGTGGGATTGTTTTGTGTTGAGCCCTTAATACCATTGAGATGAGGCCCAAACTTCGGTTTGGTCAAGTCAAATTTTTACCACAGTGCATCAGGAAGAATCTCATAAAGCATGTTGGATTGTGAATAGATCAATTCCATCTGTTGAGCCCTCATTATAGCCTCTTCCTCAAAAAACACTTCGGAATTTGCAATGTCTTTAGAAACACAAGGTACCAAAGACTTTAGGAACCAATCGAGAAAAAATGCAGGAGGGGACATTCACTTTAATCAAGGTCTTATGGTGATGCCATTCCTAGATATGATCATAGATATGGATGGCCTTAGTCTACTCGAAATTGGCCAACAACTCAGTCTCGTCAACGTATCTCACCGGTAGATGAAAATGGTTCAAGAAAACCATCACCAGGTCGTTAAAGTAAGATTACTTCGATCCATCGAGCTCAATATACCATTTCATGGCACCCCCTCTGAGAGTGCATTGAAACAATCACAGCTTAAGAGAGTCGTGATCTAGTGAATTGGAGGAGCACCACAAGTGAAAAGTTGTAACATGATCGCCCAGATCTTCGCCAAGGTTGCCTTCAAATTTTGGAATATATGAGGGCAACTTAGTTGGCATAGGAGGCCAACGTGGATCATGAAAAATAGGGTCATTTAACAACCTTGACAAGTCTTGAAAATGAAGAGTTTCCAGAAATAGTAACCTAGGTTGTGGTGGAGTTAAAGGAAAATATGAACTTGTATATTGGTTGGCACTAGGTTACCAGGAAAATTTTTCCTACTGACCAGGGTTCTGGTAAAAACCATGGTTTCCTTGGCCAGTGTAAGGGACCTATGCACAAGTCTGTATCGTAAACGAATTTGAATAGTTTGATGAATACCTTGAGTGGGGATTTCTCCCTGCATGGTATTCCAAAAGTCTTGGTTGAGGTTTCCCCCAGTCGATCCCCCTATTATAAGAATTGAACCTTGCCCAGGCTTCCATTGGAAATGGGAGGGGTTTCCCCCAATCGAAATCCCTTTCAAAGGTATAGAACCATGCCCAAGATTTCCAAGACCTTGAAAGGAAGTGGTTCATGTCATCATTCCTTGTGAAGGTACAAATCCTTGCATAGTGTTGGGTTGATTGAGAAAGGGGTTTCCCCTTGACAAAAATGTTGACGAAGAGAAGGCATTATTCCCAAAAGTCCCAAATAAAGAGAAGGACATGAACCCAACTAGAGTCATATAGGACTAAATCCCTCCACTAAACAAGATAGAACTGGCATTGGGCCCAGATGGTTGCTCAAAATCACCTCCAAGCAAGGGGGACAATGGGGAATATGACCCCCACCGTAAGGGACTACATTATACAGAATAGAGGCACCCCTGAGGTATCCTTGCAAGGGAGTATTAGAACTCCCTACCCCTAGACTAGTAGTCTGTAAAGTGGAGTAGGTTAAATTTGAACTTGTGTCAAAACCCGACATCCCATATGAGAAAGGATTGCAAGACATGTTTTGTATGGTCGAACTATGAACAGTTGTTGAATTCATAGCAGAGACTATGCCATTGCCAGAAGTGGTAGGTGTCTGAAGAGAGGTATTCCTTGTAGGGGAAGGTGGGGGAGGGGGCATGGTGCCCCCTCCACCTACAGCAGGGACAAGAGTATGAGGGCTCCCAGTAGAGGTAGCATCATTTGATTCCATACCTAGTCACCTAATAAGATGATGATTAGGGCTAGTCACCATAGGAGGGACTATCTAAAAACGAATTGGCCCTAATAGGTTAGTTATCGGAGAGTTTCAAGGCCCGAAGCCTTCATCTTTGAGGTTTGAAATGCTAGTTACCTCTGGTGCAAGAGTGTCTCCTCTAGGAATAGGATTGGGTATAATTTCTTGTGGCCTGGTAGTTTCAAAAGAACCTTCCTGATCTAACCTTCGCCTCAAAGAGGGTGGGGGTGGCTCCACAGTTACCAGTGGGAGGCCTTGAAGACTGCATGAACAACAAATTTTTTGATCCTCCACTTTTTGAAATGATGAACCCACACTCTAAGGCAAAGCTAGGGGGGAGCACAAAGCACACACTAAAAAGTACCTAAAGATAAATCAAGCAAATGCGATAAAGGTAGGAAGAATGGTTATGCCAACCAACATTAGAGAAATTTATTGGTGAAAGTGTAACTCGAACACAGAAACACCCTCTGGGTATACTCTACGAAGCATGGTCCAACGTATGTCCTAGGTATCATGGTATGCCCCCATAGTCACCTATGTGAGTAACTATAAAAGGAAACTAGGTTTCCAACTCGCAGTTAGTCACCATGAGGGTAGAGTCGACAGTCAGGAAAATCATATGAGCATGATAACTATGTATGAAGCCTTTCAAGGGTACCGAAAGCAAATGGTTCGAAAGAAAACTAAGGATCCCGAAAATATTTGAGGTCCACGAAGCTCTGTATTCAGATGCAGTCAACAGAATACAAAGAATGATCCTCAAATACGATCCCCATTGCACTTGGTCAAAATTTAGAAGGGTTATCTTTGTCGCTTCTCCTCGTGCGACCTCGTGTTTAGCCCTTGTGTTAGAGGGGGGTCTCAACTAAATTTTACAAGAAATGGACTTTAACACTCCCTAAAGAAGACTCTTAATTTTTCTTAGTGGCCTTGGATAGTTTCCTCTCCACACCTAATCCAAGGCCCTAAAACTTAGTCTAATTGGTGTACCCTGTAAATGAAAAATTCTAATTTATTTTAAAATTAAGTGTTAGTTTTAGTGGCTTGATTACTCAGGGGTGCAATAATGAAACTCATGATATTATTTTAGAGACGAGGAGAGAAGAGTTAACGAGCTTTTAGAACATTATGATTTAAATGCGAATGAAAGAAAACTACATCCTACAAATGAAGATTTGGCTCTTTTAACTTCCAAAATCCAAGATTTTCAAATGAAAACCAAGATCCTAATATGAAATCTATCCTAGAATGCTCTTTCATTCTAGATGCAATGAAACTACTTAAAATTTTAGGGAAGAAGGCAGGAAGAAACTTTGGGTTGAGATTTCTTTTCTTTTATAAACACAACCTAAGCTACTACAACCAAATGAACATGCAAATTAACATGCAAATGTAGTTAAGAAACTTCTTTTTCTTTTTGCAAAATGAAAACAAGGGAAAAGGACAGGAAAAAAGTTTACACTTAACTACAATTTTTGAAAAATTGTATATGTTTGTGAAATGAAAACAACAAAGAAACTATTTATTTTATTTTTAAAGCATACCAAGAGAGAAGGAGAACAACCAAGAGACTAACTCGGGTCCTAAACCACTTCCAAAAAGCAAGGATTCACCAGAACCCAAAGGGGAACCTAAAGCTTAAAATCATGCCTTCAACCTTGATAAAGGACAGAAAGAGACAAAGAAAACTATACAAGAGGATTCATTTACAATTTCATAAACAATATGAGACTTAAATCTTGTCCAACAATAGGAAACAAAGGTCTTTGGAACTCAGAAGGACCTGAGAAGCCAAAGGTTTCCTGGAAGAAAAGAAAAAAAAATTAAAAACTCTTCAAAAGAATAGACACACGTGTTGTGCGCAGACAACCGGTGTATGTACGCAGGCTGGGTTAAACTCAAGAAGCGTGTGTACAAACTCAAAAAGAGATAAAATTCAGAGTGAACACCTAGATTAGAGAAACTGATAAACACTTGGAAGGTGACCAGAGACTCTCATAGACTCATAAAGCACAGAAAAATAGGAATTCAAACCAAAAAGAATCTCCTAACAAGACCCTGGAGAGATTCCACAACAGAGTCACCAATTTTTCTTTGGGGAAAACCCCCCTAATCAGGTTCTAGTGACTAGGAAAAGAAATGACACCTTAAAAGATAGAATTACTCCTATTCCACCCAAATCTAACAAGACCTAATGTAAATTAAGGAAAGGGAGGGTAAATCAAGGTATGCACCTTAAGTCCTTTCCTTTGTAGTAAATCATTTCCTCTCATTCGCTCCTCGATTTCAGGCCTCCTCCCAATGTTGTCCTGAAACAACTTTAGAGAAAAATATACAAAAACATATGCATAATCACAAAGATCATTTAAAGGGATAAATATTCAACAAAGCAATTTAGAAACATAAACATGAAGACACATAGATTTGGGACAAGAAAATTCTCTTTTGTTGAAAACAGGATCATAAGATACAACCTTAATCTTTCCCACACCGCTCCACGAACCTCGCATGGGTTCCTCTAATTAGACTCCAAGTGCACCAATCCCAAAGTGGGATCCTTACAACCAACATTCCAATGGAATGAAATGGATGAATGATTGGGAATGTTGAGGATGAATACTCATAATAGGATGCAAAGGCTTGGAATGAGAAAGGGATAAATTTTGGCAGATTTCACTTGCCTATTCTTTCATCTATTCAAATGACCCCCCATAAGACCCCTTTTATATGGTGAAATCATGGTTATTCGGTTGTCAAAAGGGATATAGGATGTAAAATGGTTGTGCAACCCAAAATAGCCTGTAAACTCTGCCAGAAAGCATGGATTTTTTTTTATTTTTTGCAACTTTTGAGAGTATAGGTGGGTTGTTAGGTATCCAGGTCGCGTATGTACGTGTGTTGCATGTGTATCAAGGTGGGTATACTATAAAAAAATATGTTTTTAAGAGTAACCTCAACAAAAGTGGTTGGAAAATGTGTAAATGAGTAGGTCAATGTCAAAAATGCATAGTAGTGGCATTTTGTACTATAACACTATGATGATATCTAGGGTTGTCCACTACTAAACCTAGAAGATCCTCCCAGTATATCACTAGATATTCAAAGATAATTAAAGGGAACATCCTTCACTCAAAATCCTCCAAGATATTTAACAAGAAGGTTTTGTTCAAGAAAGACCCGAGAGAATGCACAACCAACACTAGAGAAACAACATTACACTCACATTCATTCATAAAAAAAACCACAATATAACAATAGACCACTTACTCAAGAAATATTTCATCCATGAAAACTATGGAAATGAACACTCATGAAGTAGCAAAGGCATCCACAAGCATCCATTCCAAAAATTCACTCTAACTAGCCATCCATAACATTTTTCATAAGAGATAAAGTAGTAGTAGACAATTAGTGATAAATATCCACAAGTACCAATGATTTACAAGTGAGAAGTGATTCTCTTATTTATATGAGAGATCAATCACCCTTCTCATAAAATAATTCTTTTATCTCTCGCAAGCCCTAATAACATAAAAAAATTCCTTTATCTATAACAAACCATAGAGATAAGGCGACAAAACATAAAATGTACATGATACATAAGTGGATAGTTCATTAAGACCCCCAATGATGCCTCCAAGATGAAGTAAAGTAGATCAAACATAAAAAAATTCCCTCATAAATGTGCTCTCAAACTAACATGTGTAGCACATGTGGAACCAATAAGTGGATGCCTCACTCAAATATTAAATGTAGGGACTCCAAAAGTGAAACATTGTCATGAAGAGGTGAAATGTTTCATCTCCAAGTGGTTTATCAATCCCCAAAAGGTGTGACATCTCATCAAAAGGTGACAAATCATCATCAAAAGGTCCAACATCCCATCAAAAGGTGCAACATCCTATCATGAGGTGTCAAATCATAATCAAAGTACAGCGTCCCATCATCAAAAGGTGTCACTTCATACCTCATAGGTGTTAGGGTGTCTCGTCAAGAGAGCCATGTCATCAAAGGGATCAACATCCTACCAAGAGTGAGGAACAAAGTTTCTCAAGTGGTGGGGGAAACCTCCATGAAATGTGCTAGTATCCTCTCAATGTCCTCCAAAGGACCAAGTTGTCAACGTGCAATCCATCATCTGAGGAGGGGATCATGTATTCTAATGCAAAATGAAAATTAAAGGAAAGGTACACAATTCAAATACAACATATAAATCGAATCATGTCAATGCAAAATCCATTAGATGGATCTCATTAAGTATCATTTTAAACTTCACACTAGCTTACAAAGTTATACAATTTTCCAAGTTTAGGTATGGGAGGATAATTATTACCCCCTCTTAGGTGTGCCAGTACTAAGGATAAGAAGTATGTCCCAAGGTAGCCATCAAGGATCATGTGCAATGGAATGTGGTATGGTTTGGGGTTTACTTCATGGGTGGTGTCACAATCATGAAATATTATGAAGGATAGTCATACTCATGATCTCCTTTGTATGAGGGAGCACTTAGTCAATGAGTTACCCTTTCCTCGACACTGTGTCTTTCCAAACCCATATTGGCCTTTTTCTTTATTACTTCATCCTTTTTTGGTTTTTTATTTGCATTTAATAAGTCCCTTTGTTAGGTATTCATTCATTGCATAGGACTTGGGGTGATGGCCTCTTAGTGAGGGGGTAGAGCTCATGCTTCACTTTATTTCTTGTTTTTTTGAAAAAAAAAAATCTTGTTTGTTTCTTTTCTTTGCATTTTTGTTTATTTTCCTTGCATTTTGAATTATGGCATTTCCTCTTTCTATATCATTTTTTATATACATCTACATCAACCTCAAGAATTCTACGTCCTTCTTCTCATAAGGATTATGAGGTATGAGCCTTTATAGGTGACATATAACAACCAACCCAAAATATAGGATAATAGAGAGGGAATAGATGGAGTGTGTTATGTATGGAACAGGATATAAACACATTACCCCCATCAAGGCCCTCTAGTAGTGTAACATCCCCACTATAATCTCCAGTTTAATTAATGTATAATATAGATATGAATGTGGTTGTGGCCAAGTGATGTAATATGCAAAATGTATTTTATGATTTTTAATAAATATAATGTGATACAAGCTGCTAGGAATATGGACAGAGATGGGGGCTGATTTTTCCACATGAGGAGTGACTAAGAGGGGTCCAAGGGGGAAATTAATTATGGGTATTAATCATCTTTTGGGGAAACCTTCTATTTTTGTTTGAGTGTGTGAGATCCCAATAATTAAATTTATGTAAGAGGGTGGGTGTGAGAGTCACATCGTATAGTTATTGGAAAGCATTAGGAAGAAGCAATCAACATTGGGCAAAGTGAGCAGTCAATGGTCTTGGGAAAATAGAGGAAATTTGAATGGGGGATACAAGTAGTTTGGACACATTTAGTATGGCATGAACAAAAAGAGAGAGAAAGGAAAAAAAGAGCACAGAACTAGAGCAAGGAGGTAGGGCAAATTTAGGAGCATGTTGGAGTGTTTTTGGAGCGTATTGGAGTTGGAAATTGAAGAACCAGATTGTCATTCATGAAGAGTGAAATCCTAAGTGAGATGCATTGTAACTGCAAGTGTTTGTTGTTGATTATTGGTAGCTTCTAGGAATTAAGTTCCCTGGATTTCTCGACAGAGACATTCCTAGTTCTTGTGCTAGAGAGACCCTGATAAATGAGCAAGATGCCTGACAGACTGAGAGCAATGAAAGGGTACATTCCTTGGGTTGGGAAAGCCAATGGGAAGAGAGATGGAATGAATTTGGGATAGCTGCAGGTAAATTTCAATGGGTTATGTGCTAGTGATATGTGAGTGGATTGTGAGAGTCACCCTTCTTTTGTGGATTCCTAGCCCTAGCTCGAGGTTGACATGTTGTTGAAACTTAGAAAAATTGCTATATGGTTGGGTTTGTGCCTTTGTAAAATTCATCCCTATTGTGCCTTAACAATTAATTGTAAATTAAGAGAGTAAAGTGACAGGTCAACCCAGACCTAATTATAAGTTGGCCAGACCAATATTTATAGGAGAGGTCAGTGCCTCATTTGGATACACTCACCAACTAGCTCTATAGTGCGCAAGTCTTGGAGAAGAACCTACTACAACTAGGGGTGACATCAAGGAGGGTTTTGGTCTATGTCTTGGTATCTCTTGGTTAAGTAGTTTGTTACTCTTTCCTAGTGAAGGATTAGAGGAGGATCTTATGTTCGGTATTTGGTCTATCTATATCAAGGAATTTTTTGTTGGTTTTTCTTCCCCACGAGGGTTTCCTAGGATAATATGTGTGTCTCTCTTGTTTCTTTTATTGCCTCTCTTTCAATGATCTAATTTATGAAACTAATGTGCTAAATGATTATAATAATAAGGAAGAATCATAACTGCTATTTGTATAAGTAAAACTTCAACATGGTATCAGAGCAGTCATGAAAGAGACCAACTCACAATCCAGTTTTCAGTATTGTAGTTTGCAGAATTAGGGTTTTATGCATAAACCCCAAATGTGAAATTTTACCTGTTTAAGGAGGACGTTGGGGGAAGTAACCACATCTAGGATTTCACCCTAGGAGGGTGCATCTAGTCCCTGGATCAAAATTCCAAAATTTGAAGTTTTAAAAAAATTAGGGTTTCCTCATAAAACCCTAATTTGCAGTTGAAGTACCAATTGTAGTTAGAGTTGCAGTATCAGTTATAGTTGCAGTATCAGTTGCAGTTGCAATTCCAGTTCCTTTGTACCATTTTCTTCATGCTAGTTGCAGCACCAGTTGTAGTGAAATTTTTTGTGAAGTGTTGGGACTGGTTTTTATTGTCCTAGTGCGCCTTACCCTAGCAAATATCTAGCTACATTTAAATTACAAGTTTGCAACAACTTTAAAGTTTTAAAGGTTTGTTATTTATTGTTGTTGCTTCCATATGGTGCCACTACCTATCGATACTGTCAGAGGTATGTACTTACATATGTTTAAACTGTATCATTATTTTTAAAAGGTATTTGTAGGAGAAAGGATATTTTGTCTAAAAAACAATCATAGATCTAGAGGAATGTCAGATCCAACACATTTAGAGGAACAATGCACCTCAGGTTTGATCAATTTAATATGCCTCTATTTGTTATGATCTTATGAACATCTAGTTTTTATTTTGATCTATTGAAGTTATGACTATCATACTAATCATGGTCAAAATTAAAGTCAAAGTATTAGATTGATTAAAGTTGAAATTATAGAGTTTATCGTCTAACCCAGTTTTCTGTCAAGAAATCATATTATCTTAGTACAAAGGACAAGTTGAATAAAATACTGGTCATCTTGAATGAAGGAGACTCAGAAGAAAAGAAACGCACTCATTCTTGAGGACAAGACTCTAGGTTCTAGGTTTGATTGATTAAATTGATAAGACTCAAATTTACAGATATCAAGTTTGATAACTGCTAAACATTATAGTTGTGATAAGATTCTTTGAAAAGTTTTATTATTGAATACTTGGTAGAATTTGAGCACTATTGAGATAAATTCTCATGGTAATCATTTACTTGATATAACTAACATCTCCTCTAAGAGAAACTTCGTGTTTTGTTTCCATGTTACCATGGAGGAATGATTGATCACAACACTAGAAGAGTGTTTCTCTCATTCCTTATTATTGTACTTCTTACTTTTTACCCTTGTTTCAAGCAGGTCACAAGTGATAGCTCACTACTACATATTGAAAAAATTGTGACGAAAGTACTCTTTCGTCGCAAAATTCAAGAGAAAAAGTTCAATTTTTCAATTTTGATCTAAATCCACCCCGTATTCGTCGCTCTATCGACAGAACCAAACTTTCGTTTGTTTTGCGACGATAATCAAGATGGTGGACTATTGTCTCTATTTCGACAAACTTGTGTTTTCGTCGCAAGAGCGACACTCACTATTGACCGTTACACTTTTTGATACTATCCATATTGACTGTTATACATTTTAACAAAGTCTAAATTGATATATTCAACGTTCGTCGCAAGAGCGACGAATTAACCGTTATAACCATTCTCGTCTTCAACAAAGTGACCTAAATATAACAATATTTATTTGTTATATTTAGGTCATGGTCATCACAATTGCGACGACCATGACCTAAATTGACCTATAAATATTTGACGATTGAAATATGTTGTGACAATCTTGCTATAACAACGACGATTCTGAAAGGGTATTTTTGTGCAGAAGAATGTCGCGGAATATAGTTAGAGGTGGGGAAAAAAGTAAAGCAGGTGAAAAGGGTGATGGTAGATGTTATTTCCCTTGCAAAAAATGTTGCCTCGGACATCCCATAAGAATTTTAATAGCAACAGCTACAAAACATTGTAGTAAATATGGGCACATTGATGGCAGATCGAATGAATATCGTCCCATGGTAATTAACTATATATTCATTATCTGTTTTTATTTTGTAAATTTTATATAAAACTATATATATGTATATATATTGTTTGAATGTTTGTTATAGTATACACTAATTTTGCATGATTTTTTTTAATTATAAAGTTAGAGTTGCCCTATAACTTTCAGCAGAATATTGCACCAAGTATTAGTAGAAATGATGGTGTACAAGATGAGGAACATCATGACCAAGAAAATGAGAATCTCATGGAAGAAGATGATGGGACGAATCAAGTTAATGATCCCATGGAAGAAGATGATGGGACAAATCAAATGATCCAAGATTTGTTTTCGCAGCCGGATGAGGATGGGGACAATGTTGGTATTTATGATGAACCTCTATTAGAAAAGGCAAATAAATGACTTTATGA
>SNQJ01S0031744.1:0-16703 GCA_010110895.2 Picea sitchensis
ACTTCCCGTCAGAGTCCTTTTGTATGGTTTTCATCGAGGATATCTAAGTTTGACTTTGGTCCAAACTCCCTCAGGGATTTTTGTAAAGAGAACAATTCTTTTGATTTCTGGGAATGAAATAAGCGATTGATATTCTGTCTCATTTGTGTTAATATGTGAATTGGTATTTTTGCTTTTGTCTCTACATTTACTTTTGTATCTATTATATTCAGAAAATTATATAAAAATGTTGAATTTTACACCAATCTTTTATTTAAAAAAATCATCCTAAGCCCTTGTAACTAATACTTGTGGATTAGGAAACAATTTTTTAGGCTATAAACATAGGGTGATATTCTCATCTATCTTGCCTTAGCCAAGAAATATATGAAAATGCTTAACTAAGATCATTTCATATATTTTCCTCAACATTTATTTGGCGACCATATTGGGGAGATCTTCCATATCTCTTTTGTTATTTTTATGCTTGATTATCATTGAATATATTTACATTTTTTATATTGATCCTTTGACTATTTCTTTTCTTCATGACTGTATATGTTGCAAGGAAGCCCAATATTGAGGCAGGTCTTCAAGATCAGACCATCATTTCTTTAAACTTGTTTAATACCATCTTAGATACTGCTAATACCCGGGTTGAGCTTAATTGCTCATGGGCAGTGATTGAACAAGACATAAGTGTTCGAGAACGTTGGGAAGCTAGGAAAAGAAAACCTAGGAATCAGCCATAGCTTTCTTTTTCCTACAATTTTGATCTTATTTTCATGTCCTTAGACCCTTACATCTCTAGGAGAAGAAGAGGTTTATCACCGAAAATTAATCCTATTGCTGAGATAGGAAGAAGAAACGTTGTTTTGTCATCCCAACAAAGTACTCTAAGGAGAACTTTGTATGATTCAACCAGTTCATCTTTCTCTCCCTTATTTATCATTCACAAGATGACATCTAGTGGTGGATCTGGTGGCACTAGAGGTGCTTCTTCATCTCAACCTTCAACTTCATCAATGATTAGTAGCTTATATAGTCACCAATTCCCTGTCCAATCTACTACCAACCCCTCCAAAGTCATTAAAAAGTATGGGCTTTTTCAATTTGAAGAAGATGCTACAACTCCTCCGTGGCATGTTTCCTCCCCTCTTAACCTAACACCTACTACCCATCCACTTCCTAATTTCAAAGAGAATCTCCCTAGGTTTTCAAGGAATAACACAATCACTACTAATGAACACTTGGTGGCATTTTCGAATGCATGTCATAACATAAGAGCCAATGACAATGACACTTGTATGCACTTATTTGTGAATTCCCTTGAACGGAAGGCTATGGCCAATTTCTTTGACCTTCATCCTAAGATTATTTCTACTTGGGAGGAGTTAGTCTATTGGTTCAAATATACCTATGGGAAATCCAAAATCCCATCTGAGCAGTTATGGGAGTACAATAACATCACTTATAAGGATGGTGAGACTATCAAGTCCTTCAACTTGCATTTCACCAAATTATACAACCAAATACCTGAACTCATTCGCCCTTAGAACCAAGCCACTTTCATGCATTAGTATAATGCATTACCTTCCCGCTACCGTCATAAGCTTGAGGAAAAGGCCATTGATAACCTTGGTTTTGCTCTACACACTTGTTTATAGTATGAAGAACAACTTGAAAGAACAGGTCTTCCCGGGGGAGACTTTGTTAAATAGACAGACATGGCTGCCCTCTTACAGCTTGTACAAGACATGAATAATCGAATGATAGCATATGAGTGGAAAGGAAATGTCCCCTCTCTTACCCCTGGGGATTCATCTTCTTCTTCTGTACCCCCCTTTAAAAATCCTAATGAAAACAATTTTCAACCTAAGGCTACCATGCCTCGTAGTTGGTGTAACTTTTCCAAGGAACACCATGAGGAAAGTACATGTGAAGTAAAGAAGAGTGCCAGAGATAAAATATTTATTAAAAGACCTGAAACTACCATTGTTGTCCTAGACTTTTCAGAGCCATATGATGTCATGATCATAAATAGTAGGAATAAATCCTATGCTCCAAAAGGAAAATATGATCCTCCTCGCACTTCTTCTATTCCAAGCTCATCCTCACCAGCTGTTATTGTTCAGGTTCCTAAGGCTTCAAACATTCAAGGAACTACCTCCCCTCTTCCCTCTTCCAAATACAACATTCTAAATTAGTTGGCCAACATTAAAGCAGATGCTACCCTTCTGTACATGGTTGTCATCCCTGAGCAACAGAAGCATCTGAAAAAATTCATGGAAGGAAAAGCTTCCATTATAGCCAACCTATCTGAAGAGGTAGATGAAGAATATTCATTTGTAAATAAAGTAGGTGTACATAACTTTAGATACCCTATAAAAAAAAACCTCGTTTTATATTTCTGTAAAGATTATGGACAAGATTGCCTATTGTTGGCTCATTGATGACGGTTCGGGCCCAAGTGTAATGTCAAAAATTATTATGGAGGAGCTAGGTTTGTCTTGTACAAATGAAAATTCTAGAAGCATGCTCTCTTATAATAGTTTACAACAAACAACCATAGGTGAAATCAAAGACGTGACCTTGGTTTTGTGAGTGCATCCTGAAATAAGGACAACCCTTAATATTCAGGTAATAGATATGCCAGTGAGTAATTACTCAATCATCTTAGGAAGAGATTGGAAATATTTGATGGGTGGATACCTCTCATTCAACAGGATGCACTTATCCATTCCTCGAAATGGTAAAAACATCATAGTCTTAAGGGAGGGGAGAATTTCACCTTACATAGAAAGTGTCCCACAACCGAATGTGAATTATATCGAGGAGGACCTAGGAGTGTATTCCATCTTCATAGATGGGGACAACACTACCTTGGAAAAAATCAACTTAGATGATGGGATGTGACATATGCACTTTGATGGTTCATGCTCCAATGAAGGAAACAAAGCTAGTATTATATTGTACTCTCCTATGGGTAAGATTCATAACTTTTCCTATACGTTAGAGTTTTCTTGCACAAACAATGTCACTAAATTTGAAGCATTACTGCTAGGCATTGAAAATGCCTATAATATGGATTGTGGTCACCTTACAGTTTTTGGGGATTCTGAACTTGTTGTAAACCTTGTACAGAAGATATATTCTCCTAGCAACAATTTGATGAAATGTTACACCCAAATTGTTTGGGCACTTATCTCGAACTTACTATATTTCAACATCACTCATGTTAAAAGGGTATTGAACTCAATGGCTGACAAGTTAGTTGTTTTTGCAGCCTCTCCTACTCAGCAATTCCTGCCACAAAGAACTGATTGTACCTTTCAATCTATGTATCATCCACACATCCCTGACAATATAAAATCATGGTAGGTCTTCCCTATTGATGAGAGCATATGTGATTTCATCCAAAATGAACCTTATAAGCCTAAGGAAATTAAATCGATGGAAGATAACAAAATTCCTAAAGGCTTGACTCCTCTAGAAAGTTCATTTTTATCGAGTGATGTAGGCAACAAAGAAAAACATAAAGAAGAGGAGTCGAAAAGGAAAGTGAGTGAAACCATTTCCTTGAACATTGGAACCCCTGAGTATCCAAAGAATGTTAAAATAGGTGCCCAATGTTCTGATGAAGAAAAATTGAAGTTCGCTAAGCTGCTTAGTAAATTTCAAGATGGTTTTTCTTGGTATTATGAGGATCTTCATGGTTTTGATCCTGCTCTTATACATCATGCCATTCCTATCAAGGAGGGCATAAAAATAGTTAGGCAAAAACAAAGATCCATTAACCCTACGCTGGAAGCAACTATTCGAAAGGAGTTGGAAAAACTCTTGAAGGCTGGATCATTTTCGCGGTTAAGTATTCTGAGTGGGTTTCCAATTCGGTTCTTGTTCGAAAAATAACTGGTCAGATCAGATTATGCGTATATTTTCGTGCATTGAATAGGGCTAGTATAAAAGATCACTTTCCTCTCCCTAATATGGAAATGATTTTGTGGCAAGTTACAGGGTCACAGATGGTTACAATCAAATCAAGGTAAAAAGGACCGATAAATATAAAACCACTTTTATTACTCGTTGGGGCACTTTTTCTTATGCACGTATGCCTTTTGGCTTATCTAATGTAGGTGCCACTTTTCAAATATCTATGCAAATATCTTTTGATGATTTGATTGGTAGAATTATTCAGATCTATCTTGATGACTTAACGGTGTATTCTAAAAATTGATCAGATCATTTTGGTCATCTTAAAAGAGTTCTCATGCGATGCAGGAAATTTGGTGTTTCTCTAAATCCTTATAAGTCTATTTTCGATGTTACCAAGGGCAAGCTCCTTGGACACATTGTCTCTGATTTAGGAATAAGCATTGATCCTGAAAGGATTGTTGCTATCCTAAATCTGCCTGCTCCCACTTCCAAGAAAGAGGTTCAAGCTTTTATGGGTGTTATTAACTTTGTCTGTAGGTTTGTTCCTGATTTTGCTGTAATGGTCAAGCCAATTCATAATCTGCTTAAGAAATATCGTTCCTTTTCTTGGACAGATGATTTTGAAAATTCCTTTGTAGGGATCAAGAAAGAAATCAGTTCCACACCGATTTTGGCAAAGCTTGATTTTGAGAAAGAATTTATGATATATACAAATGCCACAGAAGAAGCAGTTTCTATTATCCTCATGCCATGTGATGACCAAGGTAATGAAAAACCAGTGGATGACATGAGTCAAAGCTTGTCTGATGATGAGTTTAAATATTCTTTTATTGAAAAGCATGCTTTCTCTCTTGTTAAATCTGTTGAAAAGTTTCACCACTTCATCTTAGGTAAGCACACATTGGTATTCCCTTTACCCATTGTGAAGGTTTTGCTCTCACAAACTTATCTTTTAGGAAAGCTTGTGTATTGGCTTGCCAAGATCCAGGAGCATGATTTAACTATCGTGACTTCTAACACCATCAAGGGACGTGACTTAGTCGTTCACCTAGCTCATCTTGCTAAAACTAATGAAGAAATCGATGAACGTGATAGCTCTCTATCAACATTGTTTTACATTGACAATCAAATCCTTCCTGTGTTTGAACATCCTTGGTATAAAAATTTGGTTTACTACTTGCAAAATCAAAGATGTCCAGATAACTTAGACACTCATCAAATAAGAAGGCCTCGTCTCGAATCTACTAGATACGTCATTATAGGAGACTTCTTGTTTAGAATATATGTCGATGGTATGTTACTTCATTATGTGAGCAATGAGGAAGCACATAAATTGTTACAAGAGACTCATGGTTATTCAAATTCTGTTATTCATGTAGTAGGTCACTTTTATGCTAAAACCATTGCTTTTAAGATTATCAGGAAAGGGTATTATTAGCCTTCAATCTTTCGTGATTCTTATGCTTTTTCAAGATCTTCTGACAAGTGCCAGAAATTTGTTGGGAAAGAACGGCTTGCAACCATGCCTTTACAAAATGTCCTCCCTGACTTTCCTTTTGTAAAATGGGATTTGGACTTTATTGGTCTTATTAATCCTTTTTCTTCAGCAGGAAAATTCTTTATCTTGGCGGCCACAGACTATTTTTCGAAATGGACTGAAGTTGTCCCACTTAAACATTCGCAGGATGAGCAGGTGATTTATTTTCTTGAAAATAATATTTTTTCCATATTTGGTCTTCCTTTGGAAACTATTACAAACAATGGTCCTGGCTTTATTTCTACTAAGCTGACTAAATTTTTAGCTAAATTGGGGGTTAAACATTTTACCTCATCATCTTATTATCCCCAAGGTAATGGGTAGGTCGAGTCTACCAATAAGCATCTGGTAAGAATTATCAAAAGGCTCATTGAAGATAAGCCTCATCCATGGCACACTCTCTTCACTTACGCCCTTTATGCAGATCGTACTACCACCAAGGTGAGCATTGATTGCACTCCTTTCCAGCTTGTTTATGGTCAAGAATCCATTCTGCCTACTGAGATGGAACTTTCCTCCTTAAGGTTAATGCTACAGGTCGAAGAGTTAAATTATTTTGATGTTTCTCAAAGAATGAATGCATTTTTGGCTTTAGAGGAGCAAAGGATGTTTTCCTTGGATAATATAAAGAGAAGACAACAAACTCTTAAAACATATTTCAACAAGAGTGACAAAGTTGTCAAATTTAAAGTCAATGAGATGGTATTGTTGTGGGATTCATCTCATGCTAATAGAGGAAGCCATTCAAAGTTTCAAAAATTATGGTTTGGTCCTTTTAAGATCGCTTTTGTCCTAGGCACAAATTCTTACATTTTAAAGGACTTACAAGAGTGATTGTTTTCCTATAACACTAACGGTTCCCCCTTAAAACATTACGTTGAACCAACTTTAAAAGTTTAATGTTGTATGGAATATTTTTTTTGTATTATAGTAGTTTTACATTTCTACTTTTACATTTATGTTTTTACATTTCTTTTTTTACATTTCTGTCATTACATTTATGTTTGTTCAAATTTTGTTGTTTCATTTCTTGCTTTTGTTCTTTCGACTTCTTTTCTTGTCAAAATAAAATGTTGGATCATTTTTGCCAAAGCAACGCTTTTGCAAAGTATTGTTAATCAATAACAATTGAGTTACACAACTATCATGATGTTCCCCTTGAAGGCATCATTGAAATTGTTATCTACTTCCACTACTATTTTATGAGATACTTGGTTTTATCCCTCTTCTGCTTTCCTTTTCTTCGTCCATTTTAACATTCAAAAGAGCAAGTTCAGAAAATTTATCTCTTTGAAGTCAAGAACATTTTTTTTTAGTTGAATGAGTATGCTTACAGGTATAAACACCCTCATACTTAACACTTTCCATGAGTTATTCCCAAATTCCCAGTCATTTTTCCCTTAAATCTGCTCACTTCCCCATGTTGCATAATCATTATGGTTTATATATTCTTGATATGATGTTACTTGTTCTACAAAACCAAAAATTTTGAGTTCTTAATCTGTTGGAAACATATTTCCCTGTGGAGTCGTCAGTTTGTTGACGATTAAAATTGTAACGATGAATTCCGCCCACAAAGTATTGCTAAAGTGCTATTATTTAACTATGCTAATAATATAATACTAGCCCCCTTGTAGGCTAAAGGCACAAGGATAGACATATCACACATTTTTTGTTGTTGTTATGATGTTGCCTACACAGTCCTATGTTTTTGACGATGCAGTCTTGGTTTCATTTGGCATGATAATAAGTGGATAATGCATTACTGTGGAATGCTTTTGGTAATCAATTGCAACATTGAACAAGTTCTATAGGTATGAGGATCATGTTGTTACAGTTTTTATGTTATAGCCTTGTTACTAATTCTTATGTTGATTACTTAGCCACATATATGCAAGGGATACTTAATGATAGCATGATCAAAACAAAGGGAAATTATTGAAAGGTTCTATAGTTCAAACAAAAAGGAAGAAACTATGTATTTGAGCTATAATAAAAGACTATATGCAAATTTCGAATGGAAGAAATAATGGGTACAAGTGTTAGTCCTAACTATTATACCATGGTTTGATTAATGGGCTATGCAAATTTCATTATTGTTGAATGGAGGCACATATAGAAATGTGGATATGATTTGATTTATTTTGTGGAGTTATGGTAAGGGTTAAGGTATGAAATAGTTCATGTGGCTCACAGTGCTATTGATATGGTCTCATATCTTATGATAGTTTGGCATTGATTATGCATTGGTTATATGGTTTGATTATTGGGGGATGTTATGCTTATTGGGTTGTATCGTACTTCGAATTGAATGGGGTCGGGTGATGGAAGTGACATGCATTTACTACACGTCACTCCAAACCTTCCCTATCGCCCGTCACCCTAGCATTGCTCCATTGTTGAAATTTCGTGTTGTTGGTTGTGAAGCTTCGCATTTTCAGGTTTTTGGAAGGAAAAGCTCGGCCAACTCGTCATTTAAGATTTTTCCCCACATGTATGGTTCTTTTTTCTCCATCCATGAAGTATTCTTTGTTTTATGAACCAAATGGTAGCTCAATGATGCTTGGATTTTGTGTGTTCTTGAGATTTTTTACGATGTGTAAATGTGGTGTTATGGCTATTTGTGATGATTGTAAAATGTTGGAAATTGAAAGCAAAGGAATAGGTGTTATTAACTTACGCACTGGTTGTTTGCTCAGTAAATGTAGTTTTATGATGGGTCTATGTGGAATAATAAGTGACAGTGGTGCGATAAGGCTCTGGGTTTTATGATTGAGGGTTTTTTTTTGTATCATTGTTTGTTAACTCCTTTACTCTTAGTCATTGTGGTAATCCCTACCCAGTTGCAGATAAATTACCAACAATGGTGTGTTCTTTAATCGAACCCTGAACTATTGTTAATAGCTCGTTCCCGACTGTCTTTTTGTCGAAATATTACCAAAGGTCCAATCTTGGTTACTCGAATATTAATACAGGCCTATGTGTTTAATGGATGCGAAGGGTTCCACACACCACCCCTATCATTCCCACTGTAATGATGTATGTGGGCTCACTGTCAATGATTGTCAAAAGTTATTAACTTCCTGGGTGATTGGAAAGAGACATTGTCTCACTGTGTTTCTGATCCACATGGATGTTGGTGGCCTCCCACCTATTCCAACTGGTTCATTTTGGTATTTTTCCAGTTTGGCAGTTTTTTTCCCAGTTTTCGGGTCCCTGACTGGTGGGGCCATTTTGAGCCCCTAAACAATGTTTTTAGGGCTCGCCACAATAAAAAAATCCCTCTGACAGATGATAACAAAATGTGTATTCCTCGTATAGACCTTTCCAATGGGCTATTGTGTGCCTAAAACAGAGACCGTATGCAAAAGTTACAACCCCAGGAAGTTGATGTACTAACTTACCCAAACGGGGCCCATATGACTTTTGACGCTTCATCTACTAGGGTTAGGTTTTTGGATGTCTAGGGTTTTTGACATTCATGTTTATTGTAAAAAGGCCTTTAGAGCCTCATTGTAATCATCTTCTTGCGAATGAGCGCAACCTTCACTTCTCTTCTCATAGATAATCCGCCACCATTCCAGCAAGCTTGTTTTCCGTTGCATTTTACAGTTTCAGCTTATTTCCTTATTGAATAGAAAACCAGTTTTACTGTATCTCTGTTATTCTGTGTTAAGCATCTTTTAATAATATGTATTCATTTCATTCTGCGCATAAAATCCAGATCAGCGGTATCAGAGCGGTCTGCTCCTTATCGTCTTAATGCATGTCCCCAACGAGGTCAGGGTACAAAGAATTGGGTCTCGAGCTTGTTTCTCTTCAGGACAAAAGCTCTTGCATGTCCAAACGACCTCCCATGGTAGGGGAAAAGAAATATGACGGGACAGGAGATCCTTTCAAAATGTTGCTTGAGGAAGCCCTCATGCAACAGAGGAATGAGATGATGGATAGTTTCACACAAATCCTTCGACGACTACCAATAGGCGACACATCTTCCTCGAGCGGAGGCGCTTCCCCCTTCAAGGTACAAATCAACTTTGATATTCCTAAATTTGAAGGTCAGATAGACACAGACGTTGTAGACAAGTGGTTGAATCTACTAGAAGGGTATTTTTCTATCCATAACTTTTCAAATAGAGAAAAAATTACTTTTGCGCTCCTCAAAGTCATTCCCCATGTCAAAGATTGGTGGGAAAAATTTTCTGAGAAAAAGGAAACCGAGGAACACTCATTATTTATAGTCACAGCCACCTGGGAATCCTTCATGGATGCTATTAAGGAACAATACTACCCTATCAGAAGTTATGATGACTTGTATACCAAATGGACCACACTACGGAAAGAAAGAGACCAAGCAGTGCCAGATTTCACAAATATCTTCCATACCCTACGCACCAAGATGGGTATCAAAGATTCAGAGAAACATCTAGTGCTAAAGTATCAAAGTGCTCTGCATAGATACATCCAGACCAAAATGTAATTTCTGTACATCTCACCCTTGGGCGCAACCTATCAATATGTTGTCAAAATCGAGCAGAAGCTCAAACAAAAGATGCGACAATTTGGGCCTGGGAACCCCTCGCAGCAAAAACCAGGAAAGGGAAGCCCCAACCTACAGAACAAAGGACAGAGAAAAGATGGATAGTATCAGGACAACCAGTCTAGGTCACAAGCAAAGAAGGACACTGGAAAGATAAAGAAGGATATCGGGAAGTGGTGTGACTTCCATAAGAGCCCTTGGAATAACATTGTTGATTGCAACTCAAAGCAGTCGTTGGTGGCCGAAGTGAAAACCTCTGAATCAGATGTGGGTTATGACTCTAAGTTAGAACCAGAAAGGGAAAGACAGATCATTGACGCGGAACCCAGTGCCATCGTTGCTACCACCAAGCTCCAACCTGGTGAACCAGACGAGTCATAAGAAGGCGAGCGCCTTTTCCATTCGCAGATGTGGGTAAAATTCACCCCACTACACTTCATCGTTGATAGTGGTAGCCAGGAAAACCTCATCTCAGCAGAGGTGATCAAGCAGTTGGCCCTACCGACAACGTCGCACCCGCAACCCTACACCATTGGATGGCTCCGCCAAGGAAGCGATCTTCGCGTCAACCAATAGTACCGATTGTCATACGACATCAAGACCTTAAAATATGAGGTATTGTGTGATGTTTCTCCTCTCGAAGTTTGTAATGTTATTTTGGGTCAACCTTATTTATGGAAACGTCATGTTGTATATGATTCTAGGCATCGTAGTGTTATTATTACTTTGAATAGGAAATTGTACAGGATACCTGAGGAAATCCCTCCTAGTGTTATTTCCTTGATATCTGCTAAGCAGTGCAGGAAGGTCATCTCTCAAACCGAGAAATTTATCTTCTTCATGATTCTCTCTCAGAGTAAGCGAAAGATCACAGCCACATGCAGGGCCTCTGCGACCGATCTCTCCACACAACATAAGCAAGTGGATAAGGTCATGGAAGAATACTCAGATATATTCTCCTCTCCTACCAGGGTACCTTTTCACTTCCAGGTCAAGAATCCCATCGATCTAACCCCAGGTGCACCACTACCCAATGGGTCAGTCTACCGCCACACTCTGTTAGAAAAGGAGGAGATAAAGAGGCAGATCGAATAATTTCTCCACAAGGGGCACATATGTCCCATCTCATTGCCTTGTGGGAGCCCAATAGTACTAGTGCAAAATAAATACGAGACCTGGCGACTCTGCATTGATTATCGGGCCATGAATAAAAGCATAGTCCGGAACTGGTACCCAATTCCCTGAATCAACGACCTCCTTGATCAGGTCATGAGGGCCAAATACTTTAGTAATATTGATATGAATTATGGCTACCAACAAGTCCCAATAGAACATACAGATGTATGGAAGACTACCTTCAACTCAAAAGAAGGTCTTTTTGAATGGTTGGTCATGCCTTTTGGTATGACAAATGCTCCAACAAATTTTATGAGGATGATGGATGATATCCTGCAACCTTTCACCAATACTTTTGTAGTGGTGTATCTGGATGACATCCTCATCTACAACAAGACTTGGGCAGAACACTTGCAGCATATTCAACAGGTTTTGCACACCCTAAGGTAGCACAAACTATATGTAAACTTGGAAAAATGCTCCTTCAGCATGTACATGGTCCATTACTTAGGATACATCGTTGATCAACATGGTGTGCATGTGGATCCATCCAAGATCTAGGTCATCCATGACTAGCCATCCCCAACCACACTCACCGAGCTTCAGAGCTTCTTGGGCCTCGCTAATTTCTATTGCAGGTTCATGTTGGGATTCTCGCATATCGCATGGGCCCTCAACCAAGTAACCAGGGGTGGCAATAAGGAAATATTTGTGTGGGGCATGTCCCAACAAAAAAACTTTGATGAATTGAATCCGAGTTTGTACTCATCCCTAGTATTTTCATTATCGGACCTGCAACATCCCTTTGAGATCGAGATTGATGCTTCAGAATATGTTGTGGGTGTCCTTCTCATGCAACACAACCACCTCGTGGCGTATCATAGTGAGACACTATCAGATGTTGTCCGTAAGTACCCTACTTACAACAAAGAAATGTACTCCATTGTGCAAGCCTACCTCTAGTAGAGACATTACATTCTGGGGAAGGAGACAATCATCCACACTGATCACAAGCCAATACAGTTCATGCAGACCCAAGGAAAATTGCAAAATGGCCGCCATCAGAAGTGGGCCACATACTTACAACATTTCCACCTCAACATCAAGTATAAAATAAGAAGTACCAACTGAGTTGTTGATTGCCTCAGCCGACCTCCAGTCATGGCACTCACCACGGTGCTAGTCTCTTGCAGCCATGAGATCTCTGGATTCCCCGACCTCTATGAGACAAACCCTGACTTCTCTACCACCTAGCAAATGTTGGGAGCAAACTCAGTGGTCGCTAATTTCCATCTTCAAAACATCTCGTTGTGTCGTCTAGGCCATCTCTGTGTTCCATCAAGCGAGCACGCGAAGCTGATTTGGGAAGCTCACTACAGTCGGGTGGCAGGACACTTTGGCGTCGAAAAGATAGTGGCAGTGCTACAAAAACATTTCTACTGGTCGAAAATTCGACAAGATGTCGGCAAGTATATTAGGTCCTGCACCGCCTGGGCTATTTCCAAACTGACCACTAAGAAATAGGGTCTGTACACCCCTCTTGCTACTCCTAACAAGACATGGGAATCCATATCAATGGACTACATGCCATGCCTCCCATCTGCCAAGAGGGGAAATGATTGTGCTTTTGTGGTTGTCGATCACTTTTGCAAGATGGAAATTATGGCCGCTTGCAAGAAGAACATCACCACAGAGGCCATTGTCAAGCTCTTCTTTGAACGCGTCTGGGTACACTTTGGGATCCCACAAACCATTGTCTTGGATCGGGACAGTCGGTTCCTCAACACATTATGGTCGAGCCTCTAGTCATTGCTAGATACTAAGCTCACCAAATCCACTGCCTTCCACCCCTAGACAGATGGCCAAACTGAGGTCGTCAATTGGATGACCATACATACCCTGCGCATGTACAATTCCAAGAAGCCCCGCACACGAGATGAGAGTCTTCCCTATGTCCAACATAGCTACAACTGAGCCCTGCATAGTTCAACTAGCCATAAACCCTTTCAGGTGGGGTTGGGATTCCAACCATTGGGCCCCATGGATGTTGCACTACCCCTAACGAACACCTCGGTCGACTCATCTCCTGCTCCACTAGAAGCTGAAAAAGCCACCCGATTCATTGAGAGGATCCATCACATCTGCCAACAGGTTCAAGATATTTTACATAAGTCCAATGCCAAGTATAAGAAACGCCATGATCAACACCGGGTGCCACATAAGTTTCAGGTGGGCGACAAGTTTGGTTGCACTTGCAGAAATAACGCCTTACAGGGGACCATTGTAAGCTTCTCCCACTTTGGTATGGGCCATACACCATCAATAAGGATGTGGGTGATAATGATTTTGTGCTCAACATTCCCCCTTTCCTTGGCCCACACCCAATCTTCAACGTGGCTCTCCTCCAGCCATATTTCCCACCATTATTGGACACCTCAGAGATAGTAGAGCAGTTGACACCAACAGATGTCAACCCTGACTACATGCAACAGGCATCTAGTGATCATATTGTGGAAACATATATCAAGGGCACCCGACAATAAAGGATCCAGCTATATCGAGTTTTCAAAGCAGGGTAGCTCCTGCACCAAGGCAAGTGGCTCACCCAGGGCCAAATTCAGCAGAAATTTGGCCACACAATAGGGGAACTCAACACAATGGAGACCATTGCTTCCTAAAGGGGGAGGATTGATCCAGATGGATTTCGGTGGCCTCCCACCTATTTCAACTGGTTCATTTTGGCAGTTTTTTCCCAGTTTTCGAGTCCCTGACTTGCGGGGTCGTTTTGAGGCCCTAAACAACGTTTTTAGGGCTCGCCACAAACAAAAATTCCCTTTGATAAATCATGAGAAAATGTGTAGTCCTTGGATATTCCTTTCCAACGGGCTATCATGCGCCTAAAATGGAGATTGTATGCAAAAGCTACGACCCCAGGAAGTTGATGTACTAACTTACCCAAACGAGGCCCACATGACTTTTGGCGCTTCATCTCCTAGGGTTAGGTTTTTGGATGTCTATGGTTTTTGACATTCTTGTTTATTGTAAAAATTCCTTCAAAGCCTCATTGTAATCATCTTCTTGTGAATGAGTGCAGCCGTCACATCTCTTCTCAGAGATAAGCCACCACCATTCCAGCAAACTTGTTTTTCGCTGCATTTTACAGTTTCAGCTTATTTCCTTATTGATTAGAAAACCAGTTTTACTATATCTTTGTTATTCTGTGTTAAGCATATTTTAATAATATGTATTCATTTCGTTCTGATCATAAAATCCAGATCAGTTTGAATACCCACCAGTGTTAAGTTAACCCTTGTCTATTCTCAGCAAGTGTTAGATGCACCTGTGTGCACTGAGTTATTTTACTCTTACTGTCTTGGCTCCCATTGGGTGTTAACTATTGGTTATGTCAATGGATTGGAGTAATAAGTAAGGATTGTATGGCTCACTGTTGTGTCTTTTCAAAAATGTGTTTTGGCATGTGGTTGTCGATCGATGGTAAGGAGGATATAAGTCTCGGAAGACCGTCAACTCTCTGTGTTTTTTGTTTTAAACTATAAACAAGTGTTTCCCCCCTGCATTTGATTTTTGATAGATCTGACTTGGACTCTAACTGTCTCTGCTCTCCTTGGGCACATTCTGAGTTTTGTCAAGTATCAAGTTATCAGTTAATGGTTATGGAATTTTAAAGACACTTTCTCTCTCGTTGAATCTCTGTCTGGTCCCTCTGTGATGAAATTGTTTAAACAAATTAAAAAAGGAAAGGCATGGTTGCATACATTCAAGGGATGTATTTATTTTCATTATGGTTTTGATCACTATGTCTCATCCAACATGGTCTTGATTTCATAAGAAGACACCTGTGTGAATTTTACTAAGCCCGATCAGGGTTATGGCAAGTTAAAAAGGTGTATGTGTGTCAGTTTAGTTCTGTTCGCTCCATATATGATATGGTTATATTGGAATTATCGCGCAGACTATCAATTGTTTAAAAAATAAGTCATATATGCTGAAATCAAGATCAGGGTTATGTTTGGATTGACTATTGTTTCAATTCAATATTTTCTCGATTGATTGATTAAAGTCCTGTGTATGATCAGGCATGTTTTTAAGTCTTTCTACATTTTTTAAAAGATGTCTGTGTACTTTTAAATTGTGCCTGATTATGTCCCCGAGGTGTAGGACAGTCGGTGATGGAGTGTGCTGTTAAGGCACTCTATGATGTTAAAGTCACCGGTTCGAAACCTGCAGGGACAAAAAATACAACCATGTTAAGGGTTGGTGTGGATCAGGTCGGGTGCAATCCCCAGGTGATTTTGATGACTTATATGCCCCTGAGTCATGGTTTCTCAAGCCACAATATAGTTTCGCAGGTCATAGAAAAACTAGAAAACAAAAAAAAAATTTGGGCCTGATTATAATTGATGAGAAATGGTTGTTGATTGCTTATCATGGTGCACTATTGACTATCAAGGATAGATGTTGAGCATATTGTTGTGCATGTTTTGATCATTTAAAGAAAAATTGAAGAAGGGATTAGCATTATAATAAACAATATTGTTGAATGGGAAAGGTTTTTATAAGTTATGATTGCAGAGATTATTATAAATTAAGGAATTTTGGGAAATTTAATTATTGGAACAACAAGCAGTTTTGTATGCAATTGAAGAACAATGAATGTTGGGTTTAGAAGTGGATTATTTTTGTATTAATTTTGAATAGAGTTATGATTGTATGATTTATCTAATTTTTTTTATGAACAATATCCATCAAATTCCCTGCCATTTTCTCACTTTTTCGCTCAATACAAATCCCTCACAATCCTAGATTCATTTTGCACACCATGTTCTTAAAATTAAATTAAAACTCTGTATTACAGTGATTAAGAAATAATACAGAGATGGATCACAACTGACATGATTAGGTTATTGTTGCACAATCGATTGTTCAATGAATTGTTGAGCAGTAATCATGTTCTTACTCCCTTTCATTTTCTCACCTTTTCACTCAATACAATCCCCTCAAATATCCCAGAACCCTAATTCACCCTGTGCTCATTGACAATTATTGAATGAATTTTATGGATTGGATTGCATCGGTCTGATGTGATTGTTGAGCCAAACTTTGTTTCATATTAAGAGATGTCATGCATGGTTTGTTTAAGATGTTAGTTGCTAATAAACACTACATACAGGATGAGCTTCTTCAGCAGAGGAAGTCACGGCCAAAATAACAAGGGAAAAGGGAATTGGAACAGAGGGCCTAGAAGGCCAAGATTATTAATACATTTTGATGCAGATCCTCAAGAGTTAAACTAGCTCTTCCATGCTGGATTTTTCAATTGGATTGGGCAAGGGGTGTTGTTTGTGGAGCCTGATTATCTTCCTGATTCAGAGGTACTTATTTCCAGCCGTGTTTATACCCCATGAAGTATTTACACCCCAAAAGTATGTACACTCTTTCACGCAGGGGAGTGCAGAGGGGTACCCCCTCTGCGGGGTCTGGGGGGGGCTATCCCCCCAGCTGGGGGGTTTGGGGGCAAGAAATCCCCCAGCAGGGGTTCGGGGGTGAAGCCCCCGAAGGAAAAATTACCTTGTA